>APFE030798501.1:114246-154717 GCA_000404065.3 Pinus taeda
GCCTCATACATACAATACCATGAGTCATTACCATGGTTCCCTCAATACCATCTATCTAATACCATGGGCCCATTACATTATTAATAACTACTTGTGGTCCCTTACATGATTCGTGTTAACCACCTTATTTATTATTATGGCCCATCCCATTATTGCATTATTCCCTTGGGTACCTCCCTTTGTACCCCATATTATCTCCCCTAGGTATATAACACATTAATTATTCACAAGTGATCCCCATGACTATGTTTTTTCCCAACATTCAGCTTGGAATACATGTCCCATGACCTTGGTTATTATTTTCCTTTATTAACTTTATTACATGGGTTTTTGACTAGGGTTTGTTACAAACTTAACATCCATTTGATACACTTTGAATTTTTGGAAACTAGAAAATGATAAGAATATTTTGATGCCTTTGAGTTGTGCAACTAAAGAAAAAATCTCTTCAAAATCAATCCCCTCCTATTGTGCATATTCTTTAAAGACAAGTCTTTCGTTGTTCCTGATCACTTTTCCTTCTTCATTTAACTTGTTCTTGAATACCCATTTGGTTCCAATTACATTTTTATTCTATGGTCTTGGAACAAGATCCCAAGTATCATTTTTCTCTATTTGATTAAGTTCTTCATGCATAGATTCAATCCAACATTCTTATTGACTTGTGTGAAGCAAATTTTTAGGTTCAACTATAGATAACAAAATAGATTTGCATGACTAGATTAACCAATGAACTTCCATCTAGTTTGAAAACCAACTTTTTTATTTCCAAGAATTTTCCTTTCAAGATTATTTTTGTATGCATTCCTAGATGGAGTCATTTTTGGACCAACTTATTCTTTTTCTTTCTCTAATGCTTCATGCTCTTCTTCCCCTTCATTCTCTTTGATCTCATTATTTGGAGATTCATCATTGCTAAATTCATCATATTGTATTTTTCTTTTGGGGACACACAAAGCCTTCATCTACTTTTACATATATACTTCACTTACGAAGTATTTTACTATAACGCCTTCTAGAAGAGTAGCCAAGTAAAATACCTCCATTTTCCCTTGGTTCAAATTTCCCTGTCATAATTTCTTTTGATATAACATTTGCTCCCAAATATTTTAAAATACTTTACTGAAGTAGAACTTCCATACCCTAGTTCATATAGTGTTTCATCATTGTTTATCCTCACATGGGATTTATTTAAAATATTAACATTTGTTTGCACTACTCCCCCCCCCCCCAAAAGGTACAAGGTACACCTAATTCATCAAGCATTACACGTGCCGTTTCCTAAACTGTTGTATTCATTCTTTTATAAACTCCAATTTGTTGAGGAGTTTTAACTATTGAAAATTATCTCTTGATCCCATTTTATTCACATAAATCAAAGAACTCATCTGGTGTGAATTCACCTCCTTTGACAGACCTTATGAACTTATTTTTTAGATTCATTTGGTTTTCTACTAAGGCCTTAAATATATTTTAATTTTCAAAGGCTTCATATTTAAATTTCAACAAACTTACCAAGAACATTCTTATGTGGTAATCAATCAAAAACATAAAATATTTCTTAGCTCATGGTGATGTTTTTCTCACTGGTCCACATATGTTCTTATGGATCATCTCAAGAGGTTCTTCTAAAGAATATTATTTCTTCCTTGAATTGAACCATTGATTGTTTATTGAATTCACTTGATTTGCAAACACTGATTTCAAGTAGGATATTCTTGGGCATGTCATTAACAACTACCTTCGTGTTTAGTTTAACCAACTAATTGAAATTGAGGTGTCCTAGCATATTGTGCAACAACGAAATTTCTTTAATCTTGTCCAAATAGCAATTTTCATTATCACCTTCTAGAAAATATACAATATCTAGAGTTCTAGTTGATTTTTTCAACTCTTTGACCACACACTCTTGTGATTTGAATATTACCTCATGCACTTGGTCACACATCTAGCTAACACTCTACATATTATGCTTTAGGCCATCTAGAAACAATACATTTTGTGCCTTGGTTTTTCCTCTTAAAACAATAGTCCCTTTACCTTTTATGTTTGTTGGAGCATTATTACCAAAAGTGACATTTCTTCTCTTGACTTCATTAGAGGAAATAAATTTATTTCGATCACCTATCATGTGTTTCAAACATCCAGTGTCGTTGTGCCACCAGTTTTCTTGATTTCTAGCATATAAAACCAACCCAAATTTTTCTGAGGATGAAGTCTTATTTTTCCAATTTTTTGGAGGATATTTATCTCTTTCATGTTAGTAGGAAGATACCATTTTTCTTTTTCATTCACTTGCCTCATATCCCAAATTATTATAGATAGAAAATTCAATTTCATCCATAGGAGGAGAAAATGAATTATTGAAGGATTTAGAATTTGTTGATTTACTCATATTAGACTTGGTCGTTTATTCTCTATTCTAGATATATTTTTATGCTAAGCAGTGAAAAACCTTGTGTCCAAAGTAATGTAAAACAAAACAATGACAATAGAAGAGATATGAGTACCTAGGAATGTAAAATGTTCTTCGAAAATTTGGCCCTTGGTTGTGGAAAAGATGAATCTTTTTATCTTGGTTGTCTCTTTGCTTGCCTATGATTTTTGTGGCTTGGCTAATTATGTTTTTGAAGAATACTATCTTTAATATTGTCTAAGTTGTACTGACCATGGATTCCCTTCAAAGCATTAACAAATCTTTTTGGGCCTGCATCTATTGAATTCTTAGGACTTGAATTTATGTTCTCCTCATTTTATTTGAGAATTGTCTTAATTAATGGAGTCCGTTGATTGCTAATAATTTTCTCCAGTGTTTCAGATCCATTTACAAACCTTAGGTTCATATTTAGTTGTTACTTAGTCTTCTCAATATTCTTCCTTAGTGCTACAACTTTTGACTCCAATTCCTCACAATAATTATGTTTCTCTTAAAGTTGTTTCATTAGCACTTCCTCCACTCGTTTATCTTCTTCTAAGTGGAATTTTAAAAGGTCCATCTCTTCATAAATATTATTATCTTTCTCCTTGTATGCTTGAATTTATTCTTTCCGATTTTTAATTTATATTCATGAGCCTCTCTATTTCTTTCAATACATTCAACAATTCATATTTCTGATCAACAATTGTCTCGCAATCTTCTGATTCATTATTGTCTATACTAGGAAATTGGTCATCAAGGGCCATGAGAAGCTTGTTATCAACGTTATATTCAAAATCATTCTATTTCATTATCTGACGAACAATCACTATCTTCATGAGAATTAAAAAAAAATTATCTTAGAGAAGTTATTCTTGATGCTTTTCTTAGATAAATTATTTCCTTTCTCTTCCTTATCAACACTATATTTGTATGGAAATTTAGCAGTAAAGTGTCATATTATTCCATAATTAAAACACTTAAATGGGAACTTATCTTTGTACCTTACGATCCAATTTTGTAGTTTTCTGACAAACTTTTCCTCCTCATCATCTAAGATGTGGTTTAAGCATTTTTGTTCTTACTTTTATTTGCCTTTTCTTGTAGTCGTGAAAGTAGCTTCTTTGATTTCATATTGGTATCATTTGTCCTCATTTCGTAACCTGTCATAATTTCATGGAGGATTTCCATCAATAGTTGGTTTAAATCCCACATTTCGTCAATAGTTGAAACTTTGGCATTGAACTGAGAGTTAGTGATCTTAGTTCATTTTGAAAAATTGTAGAATCCTTGAACTTTTCACCAAATCCTTTTATAGTGTATGCTACTTCATTTACTTTAAGGAAGAAGTTGTCAACCCTTTCATCTTCATGCATGTTCAAATTCTCATATTGTATTCGATATTTTGAAGTTTTGCATTATTTACCTTTGTGTCCCCTTCATAGGTATTCACTAGTTTGTCCCCCATCTCTTTGGCAATTTAATACTACATTACCTTTACAAATTCTGATTTAGCAATTCCTCCTAGAATGGCATTCATTGCCTTACATTAGTTTTGTACTTCTTATTTCTTGTTTCATATGTTGGATTGGTTCCTTGGTTTTGATACCCATTTTCAACAATTTGACATACATTTGCTCCAAGATACCCCATGTATGATCTTATTTTTGTTTTCCAGAATATAAAATTTGTTCCACTCAACATATGGGGTTTTCTTGAAAAGACATCCTCCTGACTAGCCATTTGCACTAGATCTTCCTTCTAGCAGGTAATTTGAGTCATGAAGGCACCCACTATAATAACAATTGTAGAAATATTGTTTATACTGGGGTGTGAATCAATTTTTTTTTTTTTTGTTGATCAAAACATTGAATTTATATTACTTTGAAGAAAACAAGTACTCTCATATTTTCATCAGCCCATTCTGCCTCATTCCAACCGGATTTGTTGGCGAGGAGAGTTGGAATATGAAGCAGAAGATTTAGTAATTGGCACTTTAATTTTGGAGGGCGACGCAGCCATACAAGCCAAAAAATTAACAAAATAAGAACATAGTCTGTCACATCCATATTAGGGTGGTAGACATGGTTGGTGCATATTTACAAGAGCTAGTTGCTCCCGTTTTTCATGTTGATGATATTAAGTGTGCTCCGATCAAGCTTTTATCTCCTGCAAGTGTTCATTTTTTCGTTGTTGGCTTCTGCGAACGTTCGCCAATTATTCCAATTTTTCCTCTTAAGTGGACTGAATATCATTCCAATAAGCCACATTTTCATTTCAATCCTCATACAGATGGTCACAGAGGATATCCAGGTTGGCCTAAATCCCTCATAGTTGTGCAACAATCGATTCCAAGGAGGTCACCTGATCAACACAACCATGAGACGTCACGGGGTTCTGCTCTAGCTCCTCTTCTCTATCCAAATTGGTTGAATGATCCTCATTGTAGGATGAGGTGTTGCCCCCTCTAAAATTTAGATGGCCCTGTTATCCACTCCGTCTATAGGATCTTCTTCGCTGTTGCGACATACCTACAAGCAAAGGAAGAAACCCTAGTAGACCAAGACTCCAATCCAACAACTACTCCAAATTACCACAACAAAACAATGTCCAAATGACCCACCGTGAGACAACACAACAGTCAAGTTTCGAGTTTTCAAATCCACCACCTAGGACCAGACTCCCTTGAGCCTCCTGATTGTAGGTTTTAACCCTATACAGAAATTACCTGCATACGAATTCTAAAAATAGAAAATAAACAATGGAGAGAGCATAAAACATAAAACAAATATACACAAAGATTTTTCCTTGGATCCCAAAACTGGGACTACCAAATCAACTTTTCATTATGTTCCTTTCAATCTTACAATACATATACATATACATGTTGAAGCATCCATAAACCCAATCCATTAACCATATATTAGAACATAGTTGTAGTTCCCTTGACTGGATCTACAAAATACCATGGATCGAAAACCATCGTGCCCAAAACGATGTGCGAAAGCCATACACAAAACCATAGGTAGGTCCTCTCACCTAATATAAGGTCCAAAAAAATATTCCCAGGGTACTGCCCAGGACAATGTGTAGGGGGCTACCGCCCCCTGCATACCCCCCTAGCACCGCCCAATGCAACGTACAGAGGGGGCTACCACATGGGGTAGTTGTGGAAAGAATATAACACAACCTACCACTGACACGATGAATATAATTCAACCTAGAGAGTGAACATAACCCCCAAAACTTAACATTGTAATTCCCACAACCCATCAATGGGGATCTCCCAAGCCATTGGAGACCTCCTAGCTTGAATACCAAGCTCTCATGAAACACAAAGATACAATTTCTCTTCCACCCAAGTCCCATTCCTACCTCTGATCCAAGATAGATTAGGAACTGGGATGAGAGATAAGGGCACAAATGACCACAATTCTGAAGCTAGAAGTTCATATTTCTCCTCCTAGGGACTCGAAGAACCATGCATGTATCAATAGTTAATTCCCAGCCCCAACATCTCATAGGACTAGTAGCCCAAATCCCAATCTTGATTTCTCTAAGATGGACTAACTTAAATCAACAAAGCCACCCTTTCACATGAATGATGACCCTAACAAAAACAACAAAAAGGTAATCAAAGACAACTAGCAAACAACAACCTAAGAGACACAACATTACTCAAACTCTTCTGCCCAAGGATTGCCACCAGCACAAAAGGAAGGAAGTTGATGGATGAAGAAGAAGCAGCCCAACGAGGAAGCAGACACCCACCGAAGAAAATTCCCCTGACCTCGATGAGCATGGATCATAGATGAAATCTTGAGTACAGAACCACAGATAGGGGTCGACTTCAACAGTTAACTCCTCACCACCCCGGTCTTTTGACTTTCATCGCAAGCTTGAACAATAAGTGCAACTGTGACCACCTTGCATAACATTCCTTCTCATCGCCTGCCACTATCCAAAACTAACCATCCCTCTCCAAAGCAGACTATATACATCTTCCTTCTCTAGAAACCTCCTTTTTCGGGCAAAGTTCCCCACACTTGCTCGCATTAACCTTCACATGGATTATAGTTAGCTGGGGGTGGGGATCCCAAATGCCCCTCAATTATAGGCCTGTTACCCCCCGTGGGTGGGGCGGGGGGTGAATCATTATAAAACTAATTTGATTACCAATTAAATTTTAACATCTCCTTTTAATAACAAAACTAAAGTAATTGAAGTAATGTGAAATATGTGAAAAATGAGAGATCCAAGGTTCAAATCACACTGGTTGTGACCCGGTTTATGGAGAGGAGGACAAGTTGTAAACCCCTAGAGGTTTACTAGTAGTTACGTTTCAGGTGGGTTGTTGGGTTCCTCTAGGATACAAAAAAAGAATATTGAATAAATAATCAACAACACAATGCATGAAATTAATAGATCAAGAACCATAAAAAAAAAACACGATTTGCACCTAAGACACCAATATTTTTTGAGGTGGAAACTCATCAAGGGAGAAAACCACCATTCTTCTTCTTCTCTTCTTAAATTCACTGACACGGAATAGTATGAAGCATTGACTCCCTTTCACTATTTCACTAGCACCACCAGTAGGAAGCACCCACTCCCTTGTACTATTTTGCTAGCACCCACTAGAAAGAAGTGTCCGCTCCCTTTTACTATTTAGCTATCACGCACCAAAAGGAAGCACCTACTCCCTCATATCAGTTTTCTAGCAACAACTAACTAGAGGCACCGACCCCGAAAATAATGTGGACTCCCTTTCATCCATTTTCAAACTGGATCCATTCCTTTTAGTACAAACTTCAAAATAAATTGTCAAATTAATTCTTTCTTATATGAGCAAGATTCAACTGTGTAGTTCAATAACAATCATCTAGCTCATAAACATCAAACAACATATCAACATTGATTATAATATTGACAAGTGATCAAACCTTGACAATAAAAATATTAGTAGACAATTCAAACCTTCAACAAATTCTTCTTGGCTAGCAACAAACATTCGAGCATCTTTCGTCATCAACACACACTAATAATTTTAACAAGAAAACATCAATATTAGACTTTTGAGTACAATGGTTATACCAATGCAAGTCCCTACCACTAGTAACAACTCAACATACTCAACACCTTAGCGACATACAATCAATGTTCTTCATTTGAATCGTCAAGTAAACTATTACAACAACAAACTAGATCTAAATGCAAATGTTGTCAATCAACTCATAATCAAACTCCAACAACAATAATCGAAAATAGACCTCACCAACAGTAGTAGTAGTAGCCAATAATACATCATTTGTAACCTTAGCAACAACTTTAACCATGAGTTTATAGATTTATCATGTCCATCAAGTAATTCAACAATTTTTTGAAACAAATATTGGTCTCTCTACAATGCAAGTTGCCAAAGGAGCATATACCCCTGTCATGCCTTAATCATTATAGCATTAAACAATATTATAGACAACATCACCCTCAACATAAGTAGAAATAGCCACCAACTTTGCTATACACTATATAGATTCTACTTCAAATCAAATTTAAATCTGAGAGGTGAATTAAATTGGTTCACTAAGGCATCACCATCTTACACAATCAAATAACATGGCTAAGCAACTAGTAGAATTTCATTCTTAGAAACTTCAAGAGAAATCATACCTCTATCTAGTACATAGAATAATTAGAACATCGCACATGCATTATAAATTGACCTCACCGCACTAGAATAACTCGGATCACCTTCAACTCATCAGATCTGATGGCATTCACTTGTTTGCACACCATATGCATTGAATCAGTTAGTCAAATACCATGAACACAAAAACTCTTGCCAAAACAGATGAGAAAAGACCGCATCACAAAGAAAAAACCAATGGGAACATCACACCTTGCATCACTGGCCACCTTACATCGCACCAGATCAAAGATTGCGTGTCTCTGTACCAGAACAAACCAAAAGGGATGCTATGCCAAAAGAACACTGTTAGAACAAACCAAAAAAGACGCTATGAAAAACAAACCAAAAATAACTGTGTCAATACAAACCAAGAGGAACACTACCCAAATCAAACCATAACAATCACCAGATAAGCGTACATTTGGAACAAAGTGTGTGGATATTTTATTCTCGAACACTAAAGGTTGGACGAGAACATGCATTTGCAACGGCCAACTTTTTATAATAAATATTCTCTCTAATCGCTTGACAACGCCACGTGGAATCACACGATTGGAAAGTTGTTGTGCCAGCAGTGACTCGAGCAGAAAAATAGGAAAGCTTTAGTCTAACTAGCAGGAATTGTCCGGAAAGTTATGGAAATTCCAGTCATATTTAGAGAAAATCCGGCAAAGATTTTTATAAATCCAAGTTATAGTTGTTAAATTTCAAAATTTTAAGTGTTTCAGACGTTTTTGATAGTGCTGAATCCATTTCCACAATAAAAAACAAGATTCAAACACTATCTCTATAAAAAAAATTTACATTTTTGGCCCAGATTTCAGCCACTTTTAACCATGCAGTCAATTCTTCCGGCTGATTGGGCCGGAAATAGGAAATAATAAGGTGACAGACGACAGCACATGCGATTGTTGACGGTGCTGACGAAATTCTCGTCAGGCTGGTGACATGTCACATGCAGTTGGTATTGGTGGCAGGTTTTATGTTCTGTCAACTCCTTCGTATTTTAAGCAGCAAATACCGGCGGATCTGGAGGGTGTGACAGAAAACTTTTTGGTTTAATTTTTGCGCACAGAAGTCGGGGATTTTGATAAGTTCGAGGAAGATCTAACATGGAAATTCGCGTTTTAATTTTTTATAATGTTTGTTTTCTAAATATGTTAAACAAATTTATCGCTTAAAAAGACGTTGGCTGTTTACAATTGTCATTTGTTTGTTATTGGAGTCCATGTGGCTTCGCGCAAGGCATTTTGTTATGAGTAGTTACCTTTTGACACACGCTATCTAAAAATAAATTGTTAGTGGTTTATAAAGAATTATTTTTTGCTTTGTCGCATGTTTTTTGGTTTTTGGAGTTGTATTGTTTTTTAATGTTTTTTTAAAGGGGAATTATATTGCCTTTTGAAACTGAAATTTATAAAGTGAGTTTTAAATAGTCTGATTAGTTTTTTCTGATGGGAAGCCCTCATTATATTTAAAAATATATTTTTTTTGAGGAGAGTGATAATTGAAATTTTATGGATGTAAAATTAAATAAATTAAAATTAAAAAATTAATCTATATGGCTTTGTAGGTAATAATAGGTAAACAAAAAAGAAATAACCAAAAACATATTACACATAAATCGAGGGGTCTGAATTTAATACTCCAACCTAGATGTCTGCTTTTGGGTCGTCTAAATTTCGTCCCGCCACTGGAGGAAGGTCGAGATGTTTCTCAATAGTCTCTATTCTCTAATCCATACCCCTTAGGTCCCTGTGCAGGTGTTCAAGAGAGTGAAGGATATCCAAGTAGTTCTCATGTTGATCCAAGACAATCTCTTCCAGTAAACACCTCATTTGCTACTAAAGATCCACAGTTTGCATGTATTGATTGAAACATCACCTCGTGTACCCTATACCCATGATCCAATCAACCCATTTCATCAAAAACTTCATGTCTGAAAGGATAATCCTTTGAGTTCTTCCTTAACATTAGCTAGTGTAAGCTGCATGTATCATGAGGAAAATTCTTCTAGCCAATGGTGCATGCAGGTATGATCTTTGTGGGTGCACTCTTGGAAGTAAGTGACCCCTCTTCTAATGCATGTATGTTGGCACAACATGGGAAGCAGACCAACTGAATGTAAGAGTTCAAACGAAAACTAAGGCCAACTTAAGTGACCAATGAAGTAGGGTGGTCCCCTGATAAACTACTACCAATAAGAAATGAGTCAGGGATCAAGTTACAATAGCCAAGAGGGACTATGGGGCAACTAGAAGCATAGGAGAGGGAAGTGCAGTAATAGAACCCTTCGACCACCAATTCCCCGCTTTGCACTATTTACTACCCTTGCTAAAAAACTGCCAAGATAACAATCCCTTCAGAAATAAAGAGTTAAAATAGAAGGATAGAAACAACACCGTTGGATGGGGGAGAAAGGTAGGAACATTGAACATAAAGAAAAACCATGGATGAGAGATGAATTCACCAAGAAAGTTAAAAGGAAAGACTCACTGGGAATAATAGGGAGAGGAGAACATAAAAGGAAAAATCTTTGACTGCCATCCCCACCTAGACATTACATTGGCCACCCTGGAATCTGTCCAAAATAATGGATACAACACAATTTGACGAAAAAACGTACTAATACTAGTTTGCAACCAATGCCACAAAGCTTGGAGGAAAACATCATTCACAACTTGATGGAATTCCAACTGAGAGAGTAAAAGAACTACACTAAAATGCCTTTCAATTTGCTACTTACACCCAATCACTTTTTTCACCTATGATACAAACTTCTCCTCCACTACTTGCTTCTCTTTGCATGCAACAAAGGTTTCTGCATTCCATAGTCTTGGGTTTAACAACCTAAGCAAGGTATTAATTCCCTCTGACATCACACGGATGAAACACTCAAACACCACACTCTATATCTACTGTTATTTCCTCACCATCATAGTTCATTGCTTGTTGATTTATGTTAGTAGTGTTGCAATCAATGTCAAATGGTTATGAAGACCAACATAAAACATGTAATTGATGATACTTATCCATGGATTCAATGTAAATGAACACAAGAAGATAGAAATGAATGCACTTCAAGACGAAGATCGAATGAAGAATCAAGATTCGACAACAATTTAATCATTATGAACATTTTGTGATGTTGTTTGCTTCATTAGCAATGTTTGTAGATTCATATTTCAATGGAAATTCTATAGGTTATATCAATGGCTACAATCATGATTGAGTAGAAAATCGAATCAAAATAGTTGAGACAATTGAAATCAGTTAGGTGCATTTGTTACAGTAGCTTGCAACGTTGATTCAAATAGTTGATTATAAGGAATGTCATAAGATTGTCCCAACACTTTGTAACACTTCAAAATTATTTTGAAAGATTTTTTCTTTTTCATTCATTAATTGATAGTGGTGTTGATCCATAGATAATGTTGGAATGATGCTATGGATATCTTCAGCAATGAACAAGTCATTCCATGCCATAATAAGTGTACATAGGACATATATCCAAGCCATGAATTCTTTGAGTATTACCCAACTTGCAATCAAATCCTTCGTTATTTTTGAAGTGTTGTTGGTGTTGAAGGTGATGCAAAGGTGCTTGAAGATGTTGTGAAATAGATGGTTGTATATTTGAGAGAACTTTGAATTTCCATAATTTAGGAAACAAACGCATTTTCATCACGGACACCCTGTGTTTACAACCTAGAATGGCAGTGGGAAATTAACGTCTGTAGCCTAGATTACCAATGGATAATCTATGTTTGTGTCTTGTAACATGGATAAAGAAAAATTTGGTCATTGGCTTATGAAATCATTGGATTTGGCTTATAATTCTATTTTTTTAATATTTCAAGGTCCATTTGTCTTGACTTGATCTTTAAAAATTTGGAAGAATGTGAAACGAATGGTGGACCACCGAATCACTTCAAAACCCTGCATTGAAATACAAATATACAATCAGTTATGTATGTAAACATATGTATTTTTGGATGGTAGAGTTTTTAATGAATTGAATTTTGTGAGAGCTAGTTCATGAATTCGCTCGCAAATAGAGAAACAGGAAGAGCATAAGTAAAACATAATAGAGGAAGAGGAGTATAGGAGATAAAAATCTGCAAATGGGACAGAGAAAAGGTACAGAACAAAGACAAATATAAGGAAGAATTAAGAATTAAATGCCAAGTGAGCCAGTAAAATAAAACTTTCATGTATCAGGGGATTGGTGTCTCATTTCAAAAAGTAGCATGAAAAAGAAAAGGTTGGAGCCAATAGGAAGTGGGATTGAGCACTTCCAACAAGTTGTAGCTTGTGAAAGAAAAGAGAGGTTGAAGCCTCATGTAGGTAGAATCCTACAAAATTGATGTAAAAGAAGGAGTGGGTGCTTGCCTTTACATCACACACAACAAATTGTGGTTTTCTCCCTTTATGGGTTTCCACTTATATCTGGTGTTTATATGTGTTGAATGTGTTGCTTGTATGTGTGCCTTTGAATTCATGTTTAATTTCTAAGCACCTACATAAATTTGTTATTTACTAAGAAAAAAGTTTAAAAAAATTAAAAATAATTTGAAATAGGTCATTGTTAAAAGACACAATTATTTGTTCACCCCTTATCTCAATAATTTCCTAAGTTTTTAATAATTGGTATTAGAGAAGGTTCCTTCTATATCAACCTAATAGGTGGAAGGAAAATCTAGTTCATAAGAAAGTTTAGTTAGGAAGGGTGTTTAACAAATATAGCTCCTTTGTTTAATGGTAGGCAATTATACCTTTTGGAAAGTAAGAATGAGGACATATCTAATGTTCTTTGGTGCAAATGTCTCAGGCGTAGTGGAGAATGACTACAAAAGGACACGTGTAATAGCTAACAAAGATGACAAGCTTGAATTTTCATTCAATGTCGAAACCATGAATGCTATCCTTAATGGGTCAATTGAGTCAAAATTTGTAAAAGCAATGCATTGTAAGATTGTTAAAGAAATGTGGGACAAATTAAAACATATGCATGAAGGAGATGGTAAAGTGAAATTATCCAAATTATAAGTTTACAAAATGCATTTTGATTCCTTGGGAATGAATTATGATGATACATAACTAAGTTCTTTCTTTGAGTTGACGAAGTGTTTAATGTTATGAAGGGTCTGGGTGAAAATTTTGAGTCTACAAAGTCCAAAAGGTGTTGAGATCACTCCCTTCCATGTTTAACCCTAAAGTATTAGTTATTAAAGAAAATTCTGACATTGAAACCCTAAAAATGGATCAATTTCTTGGCTCCATGAAAACATATGAAATGATAACTACAAAATGAAATTCTACATCAATAGATGCCATTTAAAGAAGATAAGAAATTCACAGAAGACCAAGAAGGATTAAGTTCAAGCTCATATGAAGAAGAAAAACTTGTGAGAAGATTGAAGAAAGGGACTAGTAAGTATAAAGGAAAACTTCCCTTTAAGTGCTTTAATTGTGGACAAGTAGGGAATTGTGCCTCAAAATGTCCATTTAAAAGGAATAAAATAATTCAAAAGGTAAATAAAAGAACAAATATAACAACGTGAAGAATGAGAAAAGATTTAAAAAGAAAATATTTTATACACAAGAAGATAGCATTTCTTCTGATGAAACAAATGAATCTTCTAATGAAGAGGGTGTTGAATTTTCATAGCTATGGTCTATCCTAATAATTGATATTTTAGTCATTAATTCATTTTATAAGGCATGTCCTCCATGCTATTTTCAAAAGATAAGTTTTAAGGCATGTTCTTCATGTCCTTGTTAAAAGAGAAAATTTTGAATTTTTGAAAATCAAATTTTTGGCTCCAAAGAAGAAAAGTTGGCCCTCCTCCTAGTCAAGTCAGCCCAGTCTAAAAGGCACCCATTCATCCGACCAATCTTCTATATATATGAGGTATTCAGCCTCATTTCCAAGCAAGAATTTCAGATTATCTTTGAGGTTGGATTCGATCATCTGAGACAGAAAGAAAGGGACGAATTTGAGCTTAATTGAAGGAAGAATTTGAAGCTTAAGTGCATAACCAAAATTTTTAGATAGCATCATATCTAAATCTCTATGGAAGGATCAAATCTTTAAGGACCAAAACTCTATGAAAGGCAGTAGGAACGAGATTCTCTAGGCATAGTATGAGGCTAAAATTCTTCCATAGCAGACCTAACCAAAGCGAATTCAGTGGGAAGACTTATGACTTGACTAGGAGGAAGTGGGACCAGGTTTGACCATGATTTACTAGAATATCTAGGTTGATGGATTTTCCCCCCATGTCGGTTTTCCTAGGGTAAATTCTTTTGTTCTTTTTTGGTTGTCTCTTTATGATCTTACTAGAATTTTGTTTCTACCGTTGAAGATATTCTATGTAATTGCTTAATGAAAATGTGAATTTAAGTAAATATCATTAGAAGTAATTATCAGATAAGAAGACTATGAAAAATCAACATGGTTTCAAAGCTTCGGTGAAGGATCAGTCTATTAATATTTTCAAGATATCTTCTAGGTTTTATCATGCCATCAACCCCTAGTACTATTCTGGTTGAAAAAGGGATGAAGTCTAGATCTGTATAGAGGCATGTGAACTAAAGAAGAATAGGATCAAAGTCCTACAAGAATCCAGGAGACCTCAGACTAGGGTTGAAATTATGACCACTGAAATTATGAAATAATGAGTTCTATTCTATGCAAAAAGAGGGAGATTGAGCCTTGTCAAGCCTTAAATTCAACCTATTATGGAAGTCTAAAAATCCTATGAGGTTTCACTGAAATTTTGTGTCTTAGAAGGCCGAAAGCTTGAAGTCCTATCTCAATACCACAAATTGTAAGAGGGATAAAGTATATATAAATGATATGTTTTTGCTTTTGATCCAGTTTATAAAGAATTCTAAAGCCCTAAATCCTCAGTCCATATATTAAGGGATCGAATACCTCAAGACCTGAAGAGGTCAAGATAAACCTCATCCTGTTTCAATAGGCCATGTGTGCCTCATAATTGGTGACAATAGGTCGAGAAGCCTCAATCATGATCTCATAAGCCTGAAATTTCTCAGAGACAAAATTTGGTTGTAGAAAGAGAAATTTGACCACATGGCTAAGGAATATGATCACAATAACCGAAGAAGCCTCAAATGTGAAAGCCATATTTGAAGAAGTCGAATCCCTAAATTTCTTAAGGAAACAAGACAATGTCACTTTGGAGAAAGCATCCCAAAGGAGTTTGAAAAATATCTCTGTATGAAAGATAAGTCAACAAAGTCACCATTTATGCATGAGGAATGATGTCTTAGTTTGAAGCATTTTATGAACCTCATGACCAATTCCCCTTAAAGATATGATCTAGCTACAAGATAAAATACATACTTTTTAAGAAGAATGAATGATATTTTAGTATGAATGGAAAGGTTAAAGTATTGGAGATACATTTTGGTCACCAAGAAAGCATGATCCTAGTTCCAAACAAGTACCTACATTGATGAGTCCAATGTGAGAATTTAGACCTATGATGATACCAATGAAGTTATAAGTCTATGATTTATTAGACTTATTGGCTAAAAGGTATGTATCATTACCTACAATGATTTTGTTTGAAGGATTTACTTTGGAAACCTCAATGAGAGGAAATGATTACCAAATACCTTTGGTCGAAATCAAGGTTTCTTTCATAAGAAATAGGAATTTTATCTACTTCTTAATCAAATCATAGAACTATGTTTGATCTATTTCCTTATAAAAGGGATCCATGAGGAATATCTGAAAGGATATTTGTAATAAGTTCTAAAAGAGTTCACCTTACAAATTCATTGATGGGATACCATGTAAATCTATAACATGAAAGCATCAAAATTTAGTTTGCAACTGAATGCAGGACAAGGTCAGTTAAGGAAAGATAGACAAATGTTGGACATTTGAAGAATAATAGATTGAACATATTCTCTTCCTTAAATACGCTTCTTTGTATATGTTCATAAGCAAGATGTTTTGAAAACTCTTTAAGTATTAATAAGATTTGTTGAACCTTGCAAGATGCAGTGAATTTTCTACTACTATTGATTATGCCATGGTGTTTTAGGATGAGACAGAGTTTACAAATATGAAATATGGATGCTCTCTCCAAGAATCTATTCTTTGCAATAAAAGGTATCACTATCACTAATATACATTTGAATAAAGCACGTGTTTATGAAGAAATTTTGTTGGATATGACAAAGAGGTCGAGTCCTCTTTTCAAGTCTGAAGGCCAAAGTCCTATGGAGTAAGATGATTCATTTACAGAACTTGATATACCCTTATTATTTATACTGTTATGATAATGAATAAGATCTTGGGTTGAAAAAGTCAAAATAATTATTCTGTTGAATATATATTTGTGAGATAAATATTACAAGTAATGTTGTAGCAGTGACCAATAGATCTTGCATATTAAAAAGTCTATTGGACTTGAAAAAGGAGTTATGAAAAACTAGGGTTTATAAATACTAGAAGATTGAAAGCCTTGATCCTTAGGGTTTGAGAATAAAAACCCTAGAAATGAACCTAGATCAATGTTTCTGCTGAAAAACGAAACCATAGCTCTTGCAAGAAATACATCATAAATAAATCTACAGATAGATGCAAGAAGGCTAAGATTAAAAGGGAGTTGACATTCTCCTATAATCTTCAAAAGATAAATACTTTATATCTCTCTTCTTTGATTATTATTATTTTTGTTGTTTTTTTACTATTAACCTCTTGTCTTTGTTTCTTTTGTTGAGTTGTAATCATTCTTTCATGGCATCCTAGTGAGGATTGCAGGTACATAATGAAGGTTGTCTAGGCTCTAGCAGCATATAGTGGAAGAACAAAGCTAAGCATATGGAAAGAGGACTCTCCTAGAATCCATAATTTATGTTGAGCAATATTGTGCTAGATGAGATCCGAGTTTAGAGGGAGAAAACATACCAGTGGGTTTAAAATATACCTTAATTATGCTGAAGAGAATCCAATGGTGACTTTCAAATAGATCTATAAGATCTTATGTGTAGCCATCGGTAGCATAGAAGCAAGATTTGAGAAGGTTCTCCCAAAAAGAGGGAGAAAATATGTTTTCTGTAGTTGAGAGGTACACTTCTATTAGAATTATTATCATTGCTTTAAAAGTTGCACCAAGTGGATGTAGAGATTGTTTTCTCAAATGGAATAATTGAGGAAGAAGAAGTGTACATAGAGCTACCTCAGGGCTTTGAGGTACATGATAAGAAGTCGCATGATTGAAGAAGGCTTTATATGATCACAAGTAGACATGTTGGATTGACGATTAATTCTATAGTATTTGTCTCTAATGGAAGTAGAAGGGCTCATGTATCAGAGGGAGTTTCTACAGTAGAAAGAATTATTTCTATAACAGAGGGAGGAGTCAGGGACCATCATTTTAACTTGAGAGTGATTTGACCTTTGTAATTGACATGATGGACTATTATTTACATTTTCTTGATAAATAGATGATATGCTAGAAAGTAATAGTGGCAGAGGAAGAAATCAAGTTTTCCACAACAAAAGATTATGGTTGAGCTAAGGTATGAATCTCAACATGGTACATTTGGTCACATAGTCAGTTATGGTTTGAGATATGTCACAAATAGTGAAGTACTATTACATGGATTTTCATATTTAGATTAGGAAGAGATTTCAAAAGACATAAAAAAATTCATTAGGATATTGCTTCAGTTTGGGCTCTATGATGATTTCTTGGATAAGTAGGAAGCAAACATTTGTCACACTCAGTATTGTAGAGGTCAAGTATATGCAACTTGGTTGGAAAGTTGAGAAGCGGTATGAATTCAAAGGCTACTTGAAGGATTGTCTTGATTAGGTATAGGTGATGACCATGATGTCAAGTCAAAGCATAACGAGATATAGTACTAAGACATGGTATAGAAGGAAGTAGTGTGGCTCAAATATTGTTCTACAATCAAGTAGATTGCTAACAAAGTCTTTGTCCCAGGATGAAGTTGGTATATTTTGAGTACAATATTGGATTGATTGAGCATGTCTCTCTCATTAAGAGGGAGCAATGAAATTCTAGGATCAAGGACATAAATTCTCCTATGTCAAGTATGATCAAATTAGGGAAGATGATCTAGTGTATTGATATCATCAAGGACAAACATTATCCTTGCCTTAATTATGTTGACCAGATTAGGAAAAATGGTCCAAAAGAGGATAATCATTATTCATGTGTCAAGTATGTCGAATGGAATTAGGAAGAATGGTCCTAAAGGCTCATAATCACTGAGTTGAGTGGGTGCCTTTTAGCATCAAGATCAAATTACTCTCTAGTTAGGTTTAGTGAGCCTAGTTAGCATCATGGCCTAGGATCACTCACATAGAGTAAGGCCTTTGGACTTTGAGTGTGTCCCTAGGGTGTCACCATGAGTCAAAGAGATTGACCAGGATGTTGGTGAACCAACACTAGTCAAGATACCATGGGTCAGAGGCACCGACCAAAATCATGGTGACTAGTTGATGCTAATGATCTACCATGTGTCATGGATGTTTAAAATATTATGGTAATTGTATGATGTTGTTGATTTACCATGTGTCACAGATGTTTAAAATATTATAGTAATTGTATGATGTTGTTGATTTACCATGTGTCACATTTGTTGACCAGATTATGGTAATTGGTTGATGTTACCAATTTACCATGTGTCATAGTTATTGAGTAGATTATGGTCACTTATTGATGTTGTTGGGTTACCATGTGTCACAGTTTTTGACCATATTACGGTAACTAGATATGTTTTAACCTTTTCTTAGAGAAATTTGTCAACATGAGAACTTCTAGATAGTCATTATGAATACCTCCCTAGCTAAGAGGGGGTGTTAAATTTTTGTAGCTATGGTTAGTCCCCATAATTAATATTTAATTCATTGATGTATTTTATAAAGAATTTTCTTCATGTTATTGTCAAAAGATAAATTTTAATGCATCTTATTCATGTCCTTGTTAAAAGAGAAAAAAATGATTTTAAAAAACATTTTTGGCTACAAAGAATCCAAGTCATCCCCTCCTCTTAGTAAATTTATCCTAGTTATAAAGACACCCATTTGACAACTAATCTTCTATATATATGAGGCATTCAACCTCCTTTCCAAGCGACTATTTCAAATTATCTCTAAGGAGTAATTCAATCATCTGAGGCAGAAAGAAAAGGACGAATCAAAGGCAAAAGGAAAGATGAATTTGAGGCTTGTTGAAGGAAGAATATGAATCTTAAGTGCATAATCAAATTTCTAAGATACCAACATATCTAAATATATGTGGAAGGATCGAATCTCTGAGGACCATAACTTAGTGAAAGGAAGCAGGACTAAGATTCTCTAAGCACAATATGAGGCTAAAATTATGCCCTAGTAGACCTAACTAGAGCAAATTTAGTGGGCAAAATTATGACTTGACTAGGAGGCAGTTAAACCAGGTTTCACCATGATTGACTATAGTATCTAGGTGTGTCTCTTTTTAAACTGAATAATTTCTCTAAGGAAAAGGTTGTTGGTGTTTTTCCCCATGTGGGTATTCCCAAGGTAAATTCTTGTGTTCTTGTTTGGCTATCTATTTGTGATCTTACTAGCATTTTGTTTCTATTATTGAAGATCTTCTATATAATTTCTTAATGAAAATGTGAATTTAAGTAAACATCATTAGAATTAATTATCATATAATAAGACTATGAAAACACAATAGAGGGAATTACTGAATTTATGATTATGGCCCTAAAGTCTCAATTTGGAAAACTTAATGATTGTGAGTTAAGTGAAGAAGATGAGAATGAAGTTGAACTTGAATGACAACTAAATAGTGCTCTAGAAGAAATTGATATGCTCAAACAACAATGTAGATAATAAAAGGAAATTTGGATTAAATATGTCAAACAAGAGCCTAATTATAAAGAGTCTCTTTAGTTAAAAGTTGAATTACAAGAGGCCAAAAAGGTTGAATATATCTTGTTGCAACAATTAAAATAGAAAGGAAAAGAATGTGAAAAGATGGAAGAAGAAGTAATTGCTCTCAGAAAGAAGCTAGAGAAAACTTAGGGTGAGCTAAATATGAACCTTAAACACATTAAAGGGTCTCAAAAGTTGAATGAGATACTGAATGCTCAGAGATATCCTCTTATGAAAGCAGGTTCTGGCTATGAAGGAGAGACCAATAAACAAAAGATAGAGGATAAAAAGACTATCAACTTTGTCAAAGTTGTCATATGAGATAATGAAAAAAATCAACAACTAAATAATAAGGATGTCAATAGAACACCTCAACAACAACAATGTAATAATTCATCTCAACAACAACAAAGGAACAACAATCCCACTCAACAACAACAAAATATTAATCTCACAACAACAACAAAGTACTAATCTTAGTCAACAAAAACAAACAAGAGGATTTGAAAAGCAGGGACTAAGCTACTAGAATCATTATTCCTTCAAAAGACAAAATTATCATATGCCAAGGAGACCATGTTCAAAAGCACCATATTTCCCTAAGTATGAAAATATATTCTATGGATATTGTTATTTGTGCAAAAAAAGTTTCCATAAGGCTATAAACTGCATATAATATATCAGAAGTAATGAAATAAGAAATCAAAAGAGAAATTCAATCAACAAATATCTTTAAATACAAGAAGAAATCTAAGAAGGAACAATAATCCATTTGCCCCGCTTTTTGATGTCACTCAATTCTACCATTTCCACAAATTTGGACACAAATATTATGAATGTCAACTCATAAACTTTAAACCACATTCTCAAGGTAGTCATAGGACAAATGAACCCATGGTGTGGAAAAAGAAAAAAGAAGAGAAGAAAACCAATAAGTGCGTTCTTGTTCTATATGCTCAGAATCATAACAATGAATGGTATGTGTATAGCGGTTGCTACAAACATATGACTAGAGATAAAAGTAGTTTCATGTCTCAAAATGAAAATAAATTTGAAAGTGTCACCATTGGAAATGATGCACTAGGGAAAATAATGGGAAAATGCACAATAAGATTGAATAATGGCAAAGACAAGGCACAAGATGTATTATTTGTGGATGGACTGAAACATAATATGCTAAGTGTGAGCCAGATGTGTGAGACTAACTATGATGTCATATTTAGGGCTCAGTAATGTGAAATAAAGCTAATACAATAGGAAGGATATTGGCCAAGGGAATTAGAACAACAAACAATGTATATGTTATAAAGGAAGACAATGAAGAATGACATTTAGGAAAACAAGAAGAGTTTTGGTTGTGGCATATAAGGATATGGCATCTAAACTTAGATCATATCATTAGAATCAACAAAAAAGGAGTTGTAAGAGATATTACCAAAATTACCAAGCCATAAAACCCCACCCACAAGTCATGCCAAATGCAAAAACAAGTTTGTGTTCCTTTCAAGATTAAATATCAACTATCAACCAACAAGCCACTTCACTTAGTACACATGGACCTATGTGGACCTTATAAAATAGAAGCACTTGGAGGTGAGCATTTGTTCATGTTAGTGATTGATGATTTTTCCAAACTAATATGGGTAGCTTTCTTGAGAGATAACTTAGAGGAATTTGAGAAATTCAATGTCTTCAAAGCATTGGAAGAGAACCAAACAAGATATAAGATAAAGTACACACGATTAGATATAGGAGGATAGTTTACATAAAATCAATTTTAAGATTTTTGTGATGAACATGGAATATACAGACAATATACCATTGCAGACACCCCCTGGCAGACTGAAGTTACTGAAAGGAAAAATAGATTAGTATAACAAATGGCTAGAGCCATGACAGAAGAAAGGAACATAACACATACCTATTAGGAAGAATTTATTCACACAAAAATCCACATACTAACCAAAGCACATCTTAGGCCAAACTATGACAAGACACCCAATGATTTATGGAATGGAAATCTAACATCAATAAAACACTTTAAAGTGTCTAGAAGTAAATGTTATATTAAAAGAAATGGTGAGAAATAAGTAATGTTTTATGTTAGGGAAGGCAAATGAATCTTCTTAGGGTACTCTATGAAGAGAAAAGGGTACAAATGTTACAATAAAATATTTCACCTCATAGTTGACTACATAGATGTGAAAGTTGATGAGGAATTTCCTATCAAGAGAAAGAAAAAAAGATTCATCAATCCCTCTAATCATCCAATCAATGAAGAAGAGGAAGAATGGGTTTAAGATGTAGAGGAACCATAGACCCATTTGAAATAACCTTCGAGGTATGTACAAAAGAACCATTGTGAAAATCAAATCATTGGTAACAAGAATCCATGGGTCAAAACAAGAAGAAAACCTATTGAAACATTAGATCAAGTTCATATTTCCATGCTATCTATGATTGAACCCAAGAATTTTTCTTAAGGAAGAAAATATGAACAATGGATAGATTCCATGAATGAGGAACTAGACCAGCTATTGAAAAAATGAGACTTAGGAGATGACACAAAGACCAACAGACAAAAAAAACATGGGAACAAAGTGGGTCTTCAAAAACAAACTGAATGAATAATGGCATATTATCATAAATAAATCAAGGTTGGTATGAAAGGGATATGCATAGGTAGAAGGATTAGAATTTAAATAAACTTTTTCTCCAATGGTAAGACTAGAAGTAATCAGGATGTTTATTTCCTTTTCATATCACAAAGACTTCAAAGTATATCAATTGAATTTGAAGTATGTTTTCCTTATTGAAGAGCTTCAAAAATAAGTGTATATGTAACAACATGAATGGTTCCAACTATTATATAATCCTAATGATGTTTGAATATTAAAGAAGGAAATCTATGGTCTTAAACAAGAACCTTGAGCATGTTATTATTGTTGGAAAAATATCTTCAAAAATAACATTTCAAGAGAGTGGAAGTTGACAACAACTTATACATAAAATTAGATGATAAAGAACTCTTGACTGTGGTTGTTAAACTGATCACATAATATTGTGAAGCAACAAAAACTCCCTAGTCCAATGGCTTTCTAATTAAATGAATATGAGTTTGAAATTTCAATGATTGAGGAAACCTTTTTCTTCCTTGGTCTACAAACCATACAAAAATCAAAAGGTATCTTCATCTCTCAAGAGATGTACTTAAACAAAATAATGAAAAAGTTCATAATAGAGGATTGTTCCCCTATCACCACTCCCATGGCTATTGGATACAAGACAAGAAACGACGATGAATCACTAGAAGTTGATCAAAAGATATATAGATTCATGATTGGTAGCTTAACATAACTAATAGTTTCAAGACTTAACATAATGCTAGCAGTTGGGATAGTAGCAAGATATCAATCAACTCCAAAGAAAAAACTATCTCTTAGCAACAAAAATAAGCTTTAGATATTTCAAAGAGACAATGGATTATGGAATGTGGTATCCAAAAAGAAAAGACTTCTTTTTGACATCTTACATAGATGCATATTGGGCAAGTTGCATAGATGATATAAAAAGTACAAGTGGTAGTGCATTTTTCTTTGGAGAATCATTGGCTTCTTGGCTGAGCAAGAAGCAAACCTCAGTCCCATTATGTATTTCTGAAGTTGAATACATAACAACAACATCTTGTTGAACACAAGTTTTTTGGATGAAACAAACTCTTCAAGACATGAAGGTAGCATACGATGAACCAACCTATATCAAATGTGACAATAAAAGTGAAATTAGCGTATCAAAGAATGCAATCCTTTACTCTAAAACTAAACACATTCCCATCATTAAGTATCATTTCCTCAGAGAGTAGGTTGTGTCATTTGAATCTGGGAAATAATGAAGAAAAGAAACTAAACACATTCAGTTATACATTGACCAAGAAAATAAACTGAATTCAAACACACACAAATAGACACACAGGATTTACGTGGTAAAACCTCGACAGGGTGTCAAGGAAACATCCACGGGGCAAGGGATTGGAATCTCTATTCACAATGATTCTCCATGATTACATTTCTCGGGCATTCACTAGTTTTATACCAGCCACCTCCGTTACATAACTACTATTTCGGTATAGAACTAACTAGTTACATTTTACCCAAAATTACATAATTTGTTGTCAAACTAACAAACTCCACCTTGACAACAATTTTCCTAAGCCCTTGCCCATGCCCCTTCATCATATTTTCTGCAAGCCAAGAGAAGCTAAACACCATCACAACTTCTCTACTATAACTAGCTTTGTGAATATGTCTGCACAATTTTCTTGCATATGGACCTTTTGAAGAGATACTTTTCTGCCATCGATCACATGTCTCAGAAAATGATACCTTACATCAATGTGCTTGGTTCTTCTATGATACACAGGGTTTGTAGCCAAGTGAATAGCACTTTGACTGTCACAAAGTACATTCACTTTCTCCTACATTCTTCCAATCTCATCGAGCAAACCCTTTAACCAAATTTCTTCTTCACTGGCATCTGAAGCAGCTATATATTCAGCTTCGGTAGTGCACAACGAAACTGTTTCTTAAAGCTTTGACATCCAACTAATTGCTCCACCTGCAAGAGTAAAGACATAACCTGTAGTAGATCTTCTTTTGTCCAAATCACCTGCATAGTTAGCATCTACATATCTGCAGACTGATCCTTCACTACCATTAAAGTTGATGCAATGGTCACTTGTGCCTTTTAAATATCGAAGAACCCATTTCATTGCTTGCTAATGTTCTTTACCTGGATTTGCCATGAACCTGCTGACAACTCCAACTGCATGTGAAATGTCAGGTCTTGTAGATACCATCGCATACATTAAGTTGCCTACAACATTTTCATATGGAACATGAGACATATACTACTTTTCTTCATCAACTCTAGGACTAAAAATCGAAGAAAGCGTAAAATGGGAAGCTAGTGGAACATTAACAGGTTTCACATTGTTCATAGAGAACTTTTCAAGTACTTTCTCCACATACTTCTGCTATGATAACCAAAGCTTACCATTTTTCATGTCTCTGTGTATCTCCATGCCCAAGATATGTTTTGCTACTCCAAGATCCTTCATATCAAACGTCCTAGAGAGTTGAGCCTTTAACTTGTTGATCTCTTTCATGATTTTTCTTGCAATAAGCATATCGTCAACATACAAAGCTAAGATAATGAATATGCCATTGAAAATTTTGAAGCATACACAATGATCATACTCACTTCTTTTAAAGTTCTGGCTCACCATGAAGGAATCAAACTTCTTGTACCATTGTCTGGGAGATTGTCTCAGACCATACAATGATTTCCTGAGCTTGAAAACTAAACTTCTACTGCGACCTTGTACAAAACCTTCTGGTTGTTCCATATATATCTCTTCATTCAAATGACCTTGTAGAAAAATTGTTTTAACATCTAACTGTTCTAACTCAAGATTAAGTAACGCAGTTAGTGCCAACAGAGTACGAATAGAAACAAGTTTTACAATTGGAGAAAAAATCTCATGAAAGTCTATACCTTCAACCTGAGAATACCCTTTTGCTACCAGTCTCGCCTTATACCTTTCAATACTTCCATCAACTTTTTGTTTCCGTTTGAAGAACCACTTGCATCCAACAACACTTCTCCCTTTAGGAAGCTCTACAAGATCCTAGGTATTGTTCTTGACTAAGGAATCCATTTCTTCTTCCATAGTCGTTTTCCATTTTTCACTATTTGTATCATCTACTGCTTCCTGATAACAAGAAGGTTCCCCATCTTCAGTAATCAAAGCAAAAGATGAAGCAAAATCTTCATACCTTTTGGGAGTTTTCCTTTCCCTTGTAGACCTTCTTAGAGCGACTGGTTGCTGAACTGGTTCAGAAACTTGAACTGGTTCAGAAGCTTTAACAACTTCCTTTGTGTCTTCAACACATTTTTCTCCAGAAGTCTCTCCTTCCTTTCAACTGTCACTGAAACGTCTAGCCTCCAACTGAATTCGTTGATTTGGCGATACCTGTTCCTGTTCAATTCTTTCAAAATTTGATTTTAAAAGAGAGGATTCATCAAATGTTACATCTCTACTATTGATTATCTTCCGCAATGTAGGATCCCACAACCTATATCCTTTCACTGCATAGTCATATCCAACAAAGACATAACATTTTGACTTTGGATCTAATTTTGAACGTTGATTTTTCGGAATAAGAGAATAAGCATCACAAGCAAATATCCTCAAATGTGAATAGTCACAAACCTGTCCAAACTTCTTCAGGAATTTTACAATCAATTGCTACTGAAGGTGATCTGTTAACTAAATAAAAAACAGTAGATACTGCTTCTACCCACAACTTCTTTTGCAAGTTAGCATTGGTTATCATACTTCTGGCTCTTTCCATAAGAGTCCGATTCATACGCTCAGCAACACCATTTTGCTGAGTATAAACAACAGTTTTGTGTCTAATGATTCCCTCATCCTTATAGCATTATTCACATTCAATTGAAGTGAACTCACCACCATTGTCAGTTCTTAAACATTTAATAGATTTTCCTGTCCTTTTCTCTACCATTGTTTTGAATTTTTTAAAGACATTGAATACATCAGCTTTCTTTTTTAGCATAAAGACCCAAACTTTACGGGAGAAATCATCAATAAATGTCAAAAAATATAAAGCCTCCATATGACACAAGAGGGGATGGTCCCCACAGATCAGAATGAACATAGTCTAAAACATCTTTACTATTATGATTTCCAACTTTAAATATATGTTTACACTGTTTTCCATACACACAATTTTTACAGAAATCTAACTTCAAGGATTTCAGATTGGGAAGAGATTTACATTTCATCAGTATCTAAAGACCTTTCTCGCTCATATGACCCAATCGCTGATGCCATAGACGAGTACCTACTTCTTCCTTTTCTGACGCAACTGCTGCTTCACTGACCTGAGTACTTCCTTTTAATCTGTAAAGATTCCAACCTTTTTTTCTTTCATAACCACTAGGGCCCCTTTAAAGACTTTTAAGATGCCATCCTGACCTGTAAACTTATAACCATCTGAATCCAACATTCCAAAAGAAATCAAAATTTTCTTCAAATCAAGTACATGTCTAACACTAGTTAATGGTCTAACTGTGTTATCATACATCTTAATCCTGATATCTCCCATCTCAACAGTCTGACATGACACATTATTACCCATAAACACAGAACTACCGTTTACATTTTATATGAAGTAAACCAATTTCTATGTGGGCACATGTGATGAGAAGCACTAGAGTCTAATGGCCAGCTATCTAAACCCTGAGAGACATTACATTTAGGTGAGGTTTCATCAATCATACATAATTCTTCAGCAGATAAAACTTTGTCTATCATACCTGAATCGACCTGATTCGCTTCCTTCTTCAGGTTTTCAGATTCCTTTTGTTTCCAACAGTCTTTCTTCAAGTGTCCAATTTTATTGTAGTTCCAACATTTTGCCTTACACTTCTTTCCTTTTGATTCAATCTAGAAGACCCCTTTGTTTTTATCCTGTTTCCTTTAAGCGTCCTCTAGCTACCATGGCTTCTGATGCAGCTGTTTCAGTATTGGATTTCCTTCGTACTTCTTCAGATAGGAGAGCTCCCACAACTGATTCAAACTTCAAAGAATCAACAGTGCTCAAGCTGATTGAAGTTACGAAGTGATCCCATGATTCAGGCAGAGAACACAACAAGGTTATGGCTTTATCTTCTTCCTGTATTTTAACTTCGATATCAATTAATTAACATATAAGTGTATTAAAAACATTCAAATGTTCTGCAACATTTGAACCTTCTTTCATTCGAAGACTGTATAACTGTCTTTTCAGATAAATTTTGTTTGTTAATGACTTTGTCGTATAGAGTTTTTCCAGTTTACCCCACAATCTTGAAGCTGTAGTATCTTCAACAATATTGAAGAGAACTTCATCCACCAGGCATAACCGGATGGTACTGAGAGCTCGGGTATCCAAGTCCTCCTTGCCTGAAGTAGTCATGGTTGTAGGTTTCTTAGTTGCCCCATCCAATGCCTTGTGCAACCCTTGTTGCACAAGCAAATCCCTAACCTTCAGTTTCCAAAGAGCAAAATTGTTCTTTCAAGTGAATTTCTCCACCTCGAATTTTGCATTTGACATCTTGGCCATTTTTTCTATTTTTCCTCCTAGGGTTTCACTCTTTCAGTCTAGGGTTTCAATCTTTAGTCTTTCAAGTAGGGTTTATTTCCTTATTTCTCCAAGGATATTATTTTTTTTATTTTTTTTATTTTTTTTTATTTTTTATTTTTTAATTTAATTGAATGAAACCCTTGGAACAAGAACCTTTTTTTCTTTCTTTCAATTTAAAAAAAAATGTCCTTTTTCCCTTCAATTTACTCACATCCACCCTTTAATTTACTTTCTGAGAAAAAGAAAAAAAAAATTGAGACAATTTTTTTTTTTTAGAAAATACCCGGATCCACATTCGTTGATCAGGCTCTGGCAGCACGTAGGGCAGAGTTCTCGACAGGGTGTCAAGGAAACATCCATGGGGCAAGGTATTGGAAACTTTGTTAACAATGATTCTCCATGATTACATTTCTCGGGCATTCACTAGTTTTACACCAGCCACCTCCGTTACATAACTACTATTTCGGTATAGCACTGACTAGTTACATTTTACCCAAAATTACATAATTCATTGTCAAACTAACAGGTTGTTGAGAAAATTGTAATGTTGGAGTATATATCAACAAAGGAACAAGTAGCTAATATATTTACTAAGCCTTTGGCAAGAGAGCCTTTTGAATATCTAAGGCAAAAATTGGGCATAGCCACTTCTCCTTTTCCTCATTAATTTAACTTCAAAGAGGATAGTCTAAAGATTGTTGAATAATTGAAAATAAAAGAATAATCTAAGGGGGAGAATCTAAATTCACATGAACAACAACAATCATTTCTACATATTTACAAATAGAGGCATATTAGTAACAACAACAATGATTTCTACATGTATATACAAAAGAAGCATTGAAATGACTTCCAACTCAGTCTTGGAGGAAGAATTCTTAGATTTGAAGGAGCATCATTTGTCATTTTCAAAGGTTAGTATGGATACATGACAAAGAAAATTCATAAATTCCATAAAAGATATTTCCAATAGTATATTTGAAGATAATGAAGCAAACTAAAAAATGATCAGTTTGCAACCTTGGATCCCAGCCTTAGATCAATATAATTTTAGGTAAGCATGTGGCCTCTTTCAACAATTGGTATCATATTATGAACTCAACCAACTGGATGGAGATCCATAAGCAATATGACTAGTAAATATTAGCATTGAGAAGCAATCTGATAAGAAGAAAAACCCAACACATTTCCTTGAGCTTAGGTGATAAAATCGCACTAAAAAAAGGATAAATCCACCATATCAAATATATGATGTTGAGGAAAATTTGAATGAATAACAATAAAAATAAAATAAAAAAATGAGCATGGTGCCTCCACGCAGGCAGAGATGCATGAATAAACAATAATGAATGAATAACAATGAGAGATGTTGTGTCTAGAAAATGCCATTTTAATAGGTCACAATTAACAGTGCTTCAAAAGAATGAATAAGCCACATGAATGAACAAAAATGGGAGAGATGTTTCCTCCATGCAAAGTGAAACAATCATAGGAGGGACAAAGGAATGTCTTCACGAGACTGAATGAGTTAAATGACAACAAAGAAAGAGATGGTGTCGAGATGCCATAAAATAATAATACGGGAGACTCCAACGTTACATGGTATAGCAAAATGTTACAAGTCTATGAAACATTAAAAGTGTGTCAAAATCTACAAGTATGCATATTATGTGGAATGTTATAGAGTTTTGCTTACATAGAGTATCTACCAAGACAAGGATGATGTAGCAGTGTCAGAGGAATCAAATTAGAGAATGCCAAACCTAAGATATTCATTGGATAGCTTGACGACCTGTGGATGGCAAAGATGTAGTTACCTAAGAAACCTAAGAAAACCTAAGATCCTTTTGTTACATACTCTGAAGAAAACCTAAGATATACAACTATGTTACATAGTCTATCAAGTTAGAGAATCAAATATTAGAGCAAAGGAATTCCAAGGAAGCATGATATACACTGTTATAGGATTCCATAGGTATGTGTTATGGTTCGATACCATTCAAACCTTCTACGTGGAATTCTAAATAATTTTATCAATGGTTATAAGAAAGTAGAATGAGATAGAAGTCAGTGGTGATGCCCAAGTTATAAGCAACATAGAAAGTTGGTGGTGATGCCTTGGTCAGAAGCAATGTAGAATGGCCTATAAAATAGGTGGATGCCCATGAGTTCATAATTTCCTTAGTAGGGGTCAAAATAAACATATTTGCATTGCTAGAGAAGTTATTAAGGAACCCACAAATTTAGTCCTCGATGAAGCAACAAGTGCTCTAGATGTAGAGAGTGAGAATTATGTAAATCAAGCAATTGAAAGAATCATGCAAAGAAATAGCATTAAAAACAAACACTATCATTGTTATTATAGATATGATATCCACAATATGCACATAAGACAAGAGTTGAGAAAAAATGAGACAGGGATAGAACTAAAAAAACACTTTCAATGGTATATCAAAATGAAATAATGTTAATAATTGTGAATGGTTGTTTATTGTTGGTCCTAATTCCCATCTTGATTATCAAATTGTTTTTTTAGAGTTTTCTCAGTGTATTTCCACCATTGTTGGTTGTTTATGGTGGTATTTCTTTTAAAGAAACTATAGGATCTGAAGAAAATTGCAAGAAGATCCCATCGAGTATCATATGTCGAATACTAAACCAAGGAGGTAATTAAAATTTGCACATAAGGAAATAAGGTTTGAAAGTGATAAGTTTTGTTGAGTTTCATTACAAACTAACTTCCTTCCCATTGACATCAAATGGAAAGGTAAGGAGAAAGAAGGGGAAATTATTCTCAGGGAGAAATAAGGAGAAATTATTCTTAGGAAAAAAGGGAGAGAACCAAATTAGTGTTTCCATCAATGCCAAAGGGGGGAATGTTAGCAATGTTGGAATTAATGTCAAATGGTTATGAAGGACAACATAAATAATGTAGTTGACGATCCTTATCCATGGATTCAATATAAACGAACACAATAAGATATTAATAACTTCACTTTAGGATGAAGATCCAATGAAGAATCAAGACTTGGCATCAATTTAATAATTATAAACATTTTTGATGTTGATTTCTTCATAAGAAATGTTTGTAGATTCATATTTCAATGGAAATTATACAGGTTATATCAATGGTTACAATCATCGTTGAGTAGAAATTAAATCATCATAGTTGAGACAATTGAAATAAGTTAGGTTGCATTCGTTACAATATATTGCCATGATGATTCAAATAGTTGATTATAAGGAATGTCATAAGATTGTCCAAACACTTTGTAACACTTCAGACTTATTTTAAAAGAGTTTTCCTCTTTTCATTCATTAACTAATAGTGTTGTTGATCCATGGACAATGTTTGATTGATGTTATGAATATCTTCAACAATGAAAAAGTCATTCCCTACCATAACAAGTATAGAGAAGGCTTGTATCCAAGCGATGAATTCCTTGAGTATTACCCAACTTGCAATTGAATACTTTGTTATTTATGAGGTGTTGTTGGTGTTGGAGGTTCTACATAGGTGCTTGAATATTTTGTGATAGAGATGGTTGTATATTTGGGAGAATAACTTTGAATTTTCCCTAATTTAGGAAACAAATGCAATTTTATCACAAACAAACTACATTTGTAGCTGGAATTGAGAGTGGGAAATTAGCATTTACAATCCACATTACGAGTGGGTAATATTCATATGTGTCTTTTAGCATGGATAAAGAAAACTTCGGGCCTTAGCTTAAGCAATCATTGAAGTTGGCTTATGATTAATTTATTTTTTTTAAATATTTCAAGGTCCATTTGCCTTGACTTGATCTTTAAATTTTAGAAGAATGTGAAATGAATTGGTGAACCACTGAATCATTTCAAATCCCTTGATTTGAAATCACTTATGAATGATCTCAGTAAATTAATGTAGGTATTACAGACTCATGTGTTGGTGTGTGTGTCTATATTATCTTAGGCAATGGATCGATAAGATTGCAAAATAAACAGACACTAGAAAATAGTAAGAGAAACACATCAAGCAAATGCAAAACACAACAATTTAATAAGGAGTTCACCCAATCCTCCTCAGCTACGTCTCTTGGTCCAGCTTTCAGTGGTGGCCTTTTTTTATTGTGTCTTCGAGTAGAGTTTTTACAATGAGGAGCTCAATTTGAGTCTCCTACAATAGATGATGCTTAGTAGGGTGGCACTTGGATTCCCCAAGCCACTGGAGTACACAGACTCCCCCTTACGAAGTCTCGACCTCAACTGGTCTTAATGGGATGAGTTCAATTTGGTACTCAACTCCCAACAGATATCCTCACAGGGATTTCTTGAACCTCTCAAGCCTTCTCGGTTCTGTCTGCTCGATGTTACCTTAGCTCTGTAGGTCAGCTCAACTTCTCTGTTCTCTGCTTCTTGCTTCACTCTCTATTCTATCTCCTCTACCTCCCTATCTATTCGTGGCTTAAAGCTAATCTGTCCCTTGACTATTCGCTTCCTCTTCTGGCCCTTCAGATTGCCTGCCTTTGTCTGCTTGGAATTCCCTGCTTCTGTGTCATCGCCACTATGTAATGTTTCACAGAGAGGTGGCCACTTGTCCCTTCATGAACTAAGCATCAGATCTTCCTCGAATGGTCCGTTACTTCGGTTATTCCGTGAAATGATTCATCCACTAGCTCAACGGTTAAATCGGACTTCAAACCTTTATATGCCTCAGCTTATTCTTCCACCAAATACGGTCTCCCATCGGGTGCAATCTCCGTTGTTTGATCTGGGGCCTCCAGATCCTACGGTCATCACTTTTATCACATGGGTGACTTTCTCGATCGTTGGCCCACGATGAGAGAGGTTTCCTCTCTCATCCGCCAGACACACATCATTCAATGTATGTAATCGCTCGGTCCTTTGAAAAACCCACTTACTTCCCGAAATGCCTTTGATACTCTGTCAGTTTTGGAGCGCGGGACCCGCCTATCGTTTTAGCACTTTTCCCATGATTTCCTGGATTTCCTTGTGACCGTGCATCGGGGCCTTTCCTTTTCGAGGGGTTTTGTCCTGCGATGCACAATTAGCACTAATCGCGCATCAGAAACAACCTCTGTTTCTGGGTTTGAGCCTCCCAACTGCCATTTTTGCGCCATGCACAGTCCCCATGGGCCAACGGTCAGAGAACTTTAACCGAAGGTCCTCGTTGCTCCGTGATGTCTGCAAATTACCATTATTTAGAGGTTATTTCCTGATAGCTCATTGTTTACAAGATTTTGAAGTCTATCATAATTTGAAACAGTCATAGAACTCTGATAATTTTCAAGGATCCAATTCGGATCATGGCCTTCCCACTGAGAAAGCTTTTGGACCACCAAAAGTTGGTTTTCAAGAATCAACTAAGTGAGGATACAACCTTCTCACCTGTCCAATCTCTATCCATTTTGCATTGCTTGGCTTTGAACCCTTGAGTCTAATTCTGAGGTACTCAACATCTCCCCTGCACGTCATTCTCAACTTCCTATCCAGAACTGTATCTTCCTGCAATTCATTAAGATATTCAGGTAGCAGGTCATCGATAGAAGGAAATTGACTTTGCTCTTCAGGATCCTCAATTAGTGAAGGTTCAAATAATCTCAAGCTATCTGCATTTACGACTGAGTAGATGTGCATGTAAACTGGTAGATCAAGGCGAAAATCATTCTCACCAATCTTCTCAAGTATCTTGAAAGGTCCATTTCTGATAGGCTTTATATTTTTACCTCCCCCTTGCATCCCGTCCTTACTGATATACAGCTAGACTTGATCACCAACTTGGAAACTATGCTCTATCCAATGCTTGTCATGCCTTGCCTTGTATTTGGCCTAGCTCTTTTCCAGCTGTTCCTATACTGCCTAGCGGATCTCTTGGATTTGTTCAATGAACCTAGTTTCCCTATCCACATCGTTGTGTCCCTCAACTATTGTGTCCTTACCAAAGACAAAATCCAAGGGAGAACTTGGTGTGAAACTGAAACAGGTCTCAAAAGGAGATATTTGTGTGGAAGAATGTTTGGCTTGGTTGTAAGCGTGTTGCACATAACACAAATGTTCATCCCAAAGCTTAGGATGCTTACTGCAATATCCCCTGAGTAACTAGATCACTGTCCTATTGAATACTTCTGTCTAGCCATCGGTTTGTGGATGGAAAGCTGTGATTTTCTTTAGTTTGGTGTCCATCAGTTCCCACAGACTTGACCAAAACTTTCCCACAAATCGGGTGTCTCGATCAGATATAATGGAAGTGGGTAATCAAAAATGAACCCATACATGTTGAAAGAACAATTTTGCAGTTTGTTCAGTTGTAATATGTTTATTACAAGGTATCAAAACACACATTTTGCTGAACCTATCCACAACAACATATAGATAATCATGACCTTTCCTAGATTTAGGCAGTCATCCAACAAAGTCCATGGAAACACTTTCCCAAGGATGAGAAGGAACTGGTAATGGAGTGTACAAGCCTAGTTTTCTATTGCTGGGCTTGCTTTGAGCACACATAGTACACCCTCTTACATATCTAGAAACTTTCTCATTCATTTTTGGCCAATAACAAAATCTTTGCAGCTATGCAACTGTTTTACTTACCCCAAAGTGACCTAATATTAGAGAAGTGTGTACTTCTCGAATTATCTTTACTCTTTCAGTTTGTGGAATGCATAGCTTCCCAAAATGATATAGGAGTCAGTCCTTAACATGATAATCCAATTCTTCTACTCGTTTTCCTTGACTTAAAGTTGCATATACATCTTTAAAGTCTATATCTTGAGCATATTATTCAATGTAGGTCTCATGTAACACATAATTATGCTTAAGTATAGTAGATGCATTTATGAGGTGTAGTAAGTAATCCCAACTTCTTTACAATTGCTTCAGAAATTAAATTTACTTGTGAGCCACTATCAAACAAAGTATCAATCTTTTGATGTTTGGAAATAACTCGAATATGGAAAATCTCATGCCTTTTTCTCTCATTTTCTTCATCAATAGTAGATTGTGCATAATTACTAGTAGATGCTTCAGAATTCTTACCTTTTATACATGTGGCTGCAATGGTTGTTTCATCTCCTGAGTTCGACCCCAAATATTTCTGAATAGTTGCAGCAGTCTTCTTCTTCTTGCCCTTGAGCTTCTTCGGTCTCAGCTCTGGATGCAAAATCCAACAGTGCTCATCATCATGCCCATCCTTCTTACAATGAGTACATGAATACTTGCTTCTTTGTTCAGTGTTGACCTTCCTTAATTTCCATTTCTATCTTTTCTCCTTATTCTTGCTTGCAGTGGGTTGGGATGATCCCCCAACTTCTGGGTTTCCATTCTTTCCTCTAGCTTCTAGATGCATAGCTTGAATAGATACCTCATCCATACTAGTGGGATTAAACATGAGGATAGTGTGCCTCATGTAGCTGTGTAGACCACCGATTTACTTCAACAGAGTCTCAGGTGAGTCTAATGAGATTCCCAGAATCAATGCTCTCTTCCTAAATTCTTGGGTGTAACCTTGTACACTTTGTCCTTTCATTTGTCAAAGAGTTTTCCAGCTCATCATGGCTTGTTGCATGTAGGCTAGTGGATAGAACTACTTTTTGATTGCAGAAACAAATTCACTTCAGACAAAAATAGTATTACCATGTCTCTTCATGTCAGCTTGGGTCTTTCCTTCCCACCAAACCAAGGCAGTGCCTCCAAGGCGTAGGCTGGCCAGCTGAATCTTGCTCTTGTCTGAATCAATACTCTGCACTCTGCAATAAAAATCAATTTGTATAATCCGATTTTCCAACTTTTCTGCATTCAACTCTCCATCATATATTGGTAAATCAAATTTAACATCTAGTTTAATCAAAGATGGCTTCTTTTTATGTTCAAGGCTATTAGGAGGTGTGAGAAAGCTTTCTTCTTTCCCTTTGCCTTTTGAGTGGTCATGGAGGAGAGACTCTTCTTCTCCTTTATCTTGTTTGGATCTTGATGCATCTTCATCTTTATGTTTTCTAAAGTCCTTATACTTTTCCTCTACCATGGAACTTATGGCCAGGAAACTATCTATAAATTGAGGGCCTAGCCCCACAGAACCTTCCTCGGACCTTGTCTTCTAAGGATAGAATCTTCCAATTCCAGGATAGGTTTTGACCAACTCTCCTTCTCCTAATTTGAGCTTTGATCTAGTTAGCATTCAACAGTTAAATACAACACAAGCTTATCTAACCTTAACAACATAGAGCTCTTATACCACTTGATCTAAAATCACTTATGAATGATCTCAGTAAATTAATGTAGGTATTATAGACTCATGTGCTGGTGTGTGTGTCTATATTATCTTAGGCAACAGATCAATAAGATTTCAAAATAAACAGAGACTGGAAAACAGTGAGAGAAACACAACAAGCACATGCAAAACATAACAATTTAATAAGGAGTTCACCCAATCCTCCTGGGCTACATCTCCTGGTCCAACTTTCAGTGGTGGCCTTTTTTATTGTGTCTTTGAGCAAAGTTTTTACATTGAGGAGCTCAATTTGAGTCTCCTAAAGACTCCTATAACAGATGATGCTTATTAGGGTTGTATTTGGATTCCCCAAGCCACTGGAGTACACAAACTCCCCCTTACCAAGTCTCAACCTCAACTAGTGTTAATGGGATGATTCCAATTTCGTACTCAGTTCTCGATAGATATCCTCATAGGGATTTCTTGAACCTCTCAAGCCTTCTCAGTTTTGTCTGCTCAATGTTGTCTTAGCTTTGCAGGTCAGCTCGACTTCTCCGTTCTCTGCTTCTTTCTTCACTCTCTATTCTGTCTCCTTTGTTTCCCTGTCTATTCGTGGCTTAAAGCCAATCCGTCCCTTGACTGTTCGCTTCCTCTTCCAGCCCTTCGGATTGCCAGCCTCTGTCTGCTTGGAATTCCCTACTTCTGTGTCATCGCCACTGTGTAACATTTCACAGAGAGGTGCCACTTGTCCCTTCACGAACTGAGCACCAAATCTTCCTCGAATAGTCTGTTACTTTGATTATTCCGTGAAATGATTCATCCACCAGCTCAGTGGTCAAATCAGACTTCAAACCTTTATATGCCTCAGCTTATTCTTCTACCAAATCCGGTCTCCCATCGAGTGCAATCTCTGTCGTTTGATCTGGGGCCTCCAGATCCTATGGTCATCGCTTTTATTGCACGGGTGACTTGCGTGATCGTTAGCCCGCAATGAGAGCAGTTTTCTCTCTCATCCATCGAACACACATCATTCAATGTATGGAATCGCTTGGTCCTTTGACAAACCCACTTACCGCCCAAAATGCCTCGGATATTCCAATGGTTTTGGAGTGTGGGATCCGCCTGTCGTTTTAGCGCTTTTCCCACGGTTTCCTGGTTTCCCTTGTGGCCGTGCGCTCGGGGCCTTTCCTTTTCAAGGTGTTTTGTCCTACGATGCTCGATTAGTGCTAATCGTGCATAAGAAACAACCTTCATTTTTGGGTTTGAGCCTCCCAACTCCCATTTTTGCACCATGCATAGTCCCCATGGGCCAATGGTCAACACGCTTTGACCGAAGGTCCTCCTTGCTCCATGTTGGCTGCAAATTACCATTATTTAGAGGTTATTTCCTGATAGCTCATTGTTTACAAGATTTTGAAGTCTGTCATCATTTAAAACAGTCATAGAACTTTGATAATTTTCAAGGATCCAATTCGGATCATCCCTACATTGGAATACAAACAAAAAAAATGTTATGTATATAAAAATATGTATTTTTTTATAGTAGAGTTACTAGTGAATTGAATTTTGTGATAATTAGTTCATGACTTTCCTGGCAAAGAGAGAGATAGAAGAAGAGGAGAAGAGGAGATAAACAAATTGAAAAGGGACAGAGACAAAGTGAAAAATAAAGACAACGAGAAAGGAGAAATCAAAATTAAATACTAGGTAAGCCAACAAAATAAAGCTTTCATATATCAAGGGATTTGTATCTCCTTTCATGTAGTATCTTGAAAAGGAACATGTTGGAGCCTATAAGAAGTGTTAGTGGGTGCTTCCAACAAGTTGTATCTTGCAAAAGAAAAGAGAGTTTGAAGCCTCCTTTAGGCATAAGCCTACAAAATTGATGTAAAAGAGGGAGTGTGTGTTTTACTTTGCCTCACTTCAAATCCCTATATTGGAATACAAATAAAAATTTTAATATGTTTAAAAAAATATGTATTTTTGGATGGTAGAGCTGCTAGTGAATTGAATTTTATGAAAAATAGTTCATGAATTGCCTGACAAAGAAAGAAAGAGGAAGAGGAGCAGAGGAGATTAAAAACTTCAAAGGGGACAAAGACATAGTACAAAATAAAGACAACGGGAAGGGATAATTCATAATTAAATAATAGGTAAGCCAAAAAAATAAAACTTTCATATATAAGGGGATTGGTGTCTCCTTTCAGGTAGTAGCTTGAAAAGGAACATGTTGGAACCTATAAGAAGTGGGAGTGGGTGCTTCCAACAAGTTGTATCTTGCAAAAGAAAAGAGAGGTTGAAACCTGCTTTAGGTAGAAGCTTACAAAATTGATGTAAAAGAGGGAGTGGGTATTTGACTTCACGTCACTTCAAATCCCTGCATTGGAATACAAACAAGTCCCTTCAAATCCCTGCATTGGAATACAAACACAAATTTTGTTATTGTTGGGTTGTGTTATATTCTTTCCACATAGTTAACAGGGGGTTTGAGGGGTACCCGTAACCCCACTTTATGGGGTCCGGAGCAGCGCCCCGGAAAATTTTGGTTTTAGACCCTATGTTAGGTTGGGTGGACCCACCTATGGTTTTGTGCATGATTTTCGCACATGTTTTTTAGACGCGATGGTTTTCGGTCCATGATTTTGGACGCGATGGTTTTCGATCCATGGTATTGGATGCTTCGGCATGTATAAATATGTATTGTAACATTGAAAGGAATATAATGAAAAACCAAGCTGGTAGTCTCGGTTTTGAGATCCAGTGGGAAATCTCTGTCTATATGTGTTTTATGTGTTATGCTCTCGCATTTTATTTTTTCTGTGATTTAGAATTCGTATGCAGGTAATTTCTATATGGGGTTAAAACCGACATTTGGTATCAGAGTTGTTTTGGCTTCAAGGGGACGCATTTGTTGCTGAGGGGTTTCGCTCGAGCCTATGGTAGACCCTGTTCAGTGGGAGATCTGCGAGATCGATTCTGGTGGTGAAAGAAGATGGCGCGCAGTGGAAAGATAGAGATTGAGAAGTTCAATGGTCAGAGTTTTGAGTTGTGGAAACTCAAGATGGAGGATCTGTTGGTGGATAAAGATCAGTGGATCGCAGTAGATCCGAGTACTAAAACAACGGGAGTGACCGATGAAGAATAGAAGAAGTTGGATCGGAAGGCAAAGAGCACAATACGATTCTGTGTCTCAGATTCAGTATTATTGAATGTATCAGGGGAAGCTACGGCAAAGGCTTTATGGGACAAGTTAGGGACTTTGTACCAATCTAAGTCTCTGGTGAATAAATTGTTCCTGCGGGAAAAGCTGTATAACCTGAGGATGAAAGATGGAGACTCGGTGACAGAGCATCTGAATGCATTTAATACTGTGGTAAGTCAGTTATTATCTGTTGATATTAAAATTTCAGATGAAGATAAGTGCATCAGTTTGTTGTGTTCTCTACCAGACTCGTGGAATAGTCTGGTTATTACAATAGGTAGCAATGCAACTGCTTTGCAGTTTGATGAAATAGTCTCAGCCTTGCTGACGGAGGAGATGAGACGGAAAAATATGGACAACCAGAATGGTGATGCCTTGTCTGTACGAGGACGGTCCCAGAACAGAAACAAAAATAAGTCATCGAGTGGGAGATCTAAATCTAGAGGGAGATCTAAATCTCCAGGAAAACCTACAAAGGTGGTGTGCTGGAAATGCGGAAAGGAAGGGCACTTCAAAGGGAGTGTAAATCTAAAGCTCCTAATAAAGGAAAAGGATTTGACGATGCTCCTTCTGCAGAGGCAAAAACCACCTCAGATGAAGGTGGGGATGTGTACTTGGCTTCTTCAAGTACACATGTAGATCATGACGCATGGTTAATTGACTCAGGTGCATCCTTTCACTTCACTCCCCATAGAGAGTGGTTCTGCGAGTATGAGAAATATGATGGTGGTGATGTCTTCTTAGGAGATGATAGGAAGGCTAGAATCATTGGTCGTGGAAAAGTAAAGTTGAAGTTGCAAGGTGAAGGGT
>APFE030798503.1:0-22273 GCA_000404065.3 Pinus taeda
TCTTCATTATTTATTATTTATTTACTATTATTATCTTTTCTTTATTGTTTACCATTTATTTGCTTATATTTTAATATTATATTTATTATTTATTATTTTTATTATTATTAGGGGACATTACATACTCCCCTCTTTAAGGAACTTCGTCCCGAAGTCAAGTTGAATCATTTAAGATTTTATTTATTTAGTTATTTATTACTTCACGATTTCCCTACACCTTTATTGAACTAGTATAACTAGCAGGGATCGAAAGTCCCCACAACGCCCGGGAAATGTCAAGGAATCTATGTCATTTTTCCCACTTTCAGAACCAAGCATAAGCCTCGTCGATTTGTATCCTAGCTGAAGGATGGTCCCAAGGCTTGTGCCCGGATGAGACCTCATTTGCGCCAAGGCAGACATTCGATCCCAGTACTCAATGACTCTAGGCATCTCACAAATCTGGCCCATTCCTTCCACACCTACTAAGGCACACAACCCCAGGCATCGAATTCTTTACACCCCCACCAGACTTCGGCATCCCAATCCAATATTAGGGACTTGGCCTCCTCAAGATGGTCCCACAGCCCCTCAAGAGCTATACAAGACAAAGGAGCCACTTGCATATGTAGTGTTGATTGAGTTTGTCGCCAGCTTATATAGTGTTACATATTCTCCCTCGCAAGTATGGGCTCCCACAAAATCATCAAATAAACCATCCTTCTCAGCTCATTTGCAGATTTCATGTCAATCACCACATCTCAACATGTAATCAATGCATTAATTATAATCATAGAAAATAATCCACATGCCAACTCTTACATGTCATCATGATAACATAACATCATTGTTAATCACCATATTCTAAGTAGTAAATAACTGCATACTCTTGCATGTCATAAAAATCTGCATGCAGTTACCACATGCTTCACATCATAAAATACCCTCATAAGTTATAACATCAACATCAAATACATATCATGACATCACATAATAAATTAACCACGTATTAATATACCTTATATCATAACATCATAATTCTTATGCCACATTATGCATATCATATTCATCATGAAAATTCAACATCATTATCACAACAAATAAATAATAAACAATTACATATGCATGACATCATTAACCTCTTATCAAAATTATGTCTAATTACTACATGAAACATCATCGCATCATTATACTTCAACATTTCCATGATAACATAAATTAATAATTGAAACTATAACCCTTATAAAAAACACATGTAAAAAGGAAATTTACAATTTAAAATGTAAAACTATATAGCAATTATTATAATCAAAATATTTAACTTAATATTAATAAATCTAAAAATAACATTTTTATGATCAAAAATAAAAACATGCATCTATTATTGATAAACAAGAAATCAAACAAAATTAAATATTTTTCGTTTGAATGGTATAGTAATACTTAACTTTTTTTATTATATATTAATCATAAACCATATAAAAACAAAACAAAAATTAACCCTCACTCTACATTGACCTTAAACCCTATAAATCCAATTATTAATCCGAAAAAGGAAATCTCAATTGAGACCCTAACAAAACGTTATACTTCTTGTTTTACCATATATTCATAAGCATTAAATACTATAAGAGGTGAGGTTTGAGCGTTTCATTGAATTAACTTTTCAGACATGATTAGGCAAGATTGTGTCATGGACCTAAGGAGGGCTAAACCTCCCCGGAGTAATATCAACAAAGCAGAGTTTGAGGCTCTCAAAACCTTAAACTAGAATCAAGATGTCATAGTCTTGAAAGCAGATAAAGGTAGGGCAGCCATCATCCTTAACAGAGAAGATTACCAATGCAAGATGTTAGACCATCTTTGCAATAGTGGTAGCTATAAAAGGCTTTCCAAAAATCCTCTTAAGAAGGTTTCTAGAGTAGTTGCTCTTGCATTCAAGTCTTGTAATATCACTATTTCTTTATCCCAGAAACTCATAGAGAGCAACCCCATTACACCCAGGATCTATGGCCTTCCAAAGGTGCATACGAAGGGGATTCCCTTGAGACCCATTGTCAATACCATAGGCGGTCCTACTTACCTCCTTGCCAAATTCCTCACCTTGAAGCTTAGACCCCTGGTTGGTCGTATAGAGTCCTTCGTCAAGGAATCTGCATCATTTGTTGATGATCTTAAGAGAATTAAGATTGACCCCGAGGACATTCTAGTGAGTTTCGACGTGGTCTCCCTGTACACTTGTATTCACATCAATGAGGCCATGGAGGTTATCAACAAGCTCACTGACCCTGAGACCGCTCTGTTAGTTGAGCTATGCCTTACTTCCACCTTTTTTAGCTTCGAAGGAGAGTTCTATGAGAAAACCTGTTGGGTTGCCATGGGCTCCCCCCTGTCCATTGTTGTCGTTAATCTTTTTATGGAGGATTTTGAGTCCAAGGCTCTAGCCTCCGCCCGTCTCTTACCGAAGCTATGGAAGAGATTTGTAGATGACTCAAGTGTCGTGTGGTCTCATGGTCATGATGAATTAGATCTTTTCTTCCGTCATCTCAATAATCAATCCTCTGCCATTAAATTCACTATGGAAAAGGAAGTCAATGGATGTCTTCCTTTCCTTGATGTCCTCATCTCTAAGAATATTGATGGTTCTTTTTCCCACCAAGTATTTCGAAAAAAGACTCGCACTGATCAATATCTCCATGCTAGCTCCCATCATTTCCCTGCTAAAAAATTGGGCATTCTCAACACGCTTGCTACCTGTGCTTTAAGATTATCTGATGAAAAGAACTTGGAAAAGGAGAAGGCTCATCTCCTTGATGTCTTTGTTAAAAATGGTTACAGTAGACACCTGGGTCAGAAAGCCTTCCTCAAGGCCCAGAAGGAGCCTTCTATCCATAAGGATCCTAAAGACCGTGTCCTAGGGGTTCACCTAACTTACATCCTAGGGATCACTAATAGGATTGCCAGGATTCTTAAGAAGCACAATGTTCCCTCGACCTTTAGACCTCTTAATACCATTCGTAGCTCCCTAAGATCTGTTAAAGATCCGGTTGACCTTAAAGACATGAAGGGTGTCTATGTCATTTCCTGTTCCTGTGGGACTCCATACATTGGTGAGACTAGTCGTTCTATTAATCAAAGGATTAATGAGCACTCAGTAGATTTAAAACATGGTAGGGCCAAGTCCTCCACCCTTGCAGATCATGTTGAGAAGACTAAACATCATGTATGTATAGAAGAGGCTCGCGTTATTGCGAAAGTTGCCCAGTTTCACCATCGAAAATTTAGAGAAGCCCTTGAAATTGAGAAAATGCCTATTAATCTCAATAGGGATGACAGCTGGAAGATTAGTAGTTGCTGGATCCCAGCCCTTCCTTCCTAGCCTCTTCATCCCTGGCTTTCCTTTGTTCCTTGTTTCCTTTCCTCTTCCCTTGATCAGGTTTGGACTATTAAATTTATTATAATTAGTATTTAGGGAATTTTCATCCTAGGCCAATTATCTTATTAATATCGTTTTAACATTAAGTCACTTCTAAAAAAAAATAAAAATAAAAAATAATTAACCTTATAGAAAATTGTTATAACATTATCTCTATTAATAAACAAAATACTAAGATATAACACTAATAATAATATTAGTCTTTGAATAGGATTAATTGGACTATAAGTTAGTAATATTAGCGAAATATTATAAGTTTGTAATTAAGAATAATAATAATATTACTATTAATTTTTACACTAGGCCATTAATAATAATAATAATATGTATTTAATAATAATAGTATTAATATCTATATACCACAATGGTCACCTATAATATATTCTTAATAGTAATTTCCTCTATTATTTATACTATTTATAGGAAAGTAATGTTAATTTATATTAAAAATAAATAAATAGTAATAAATAAAATAAAATAAAAATTTAACAACCTTGGACCGTGGTCAAACTAGCTGTTAGAGGTCTTGCTTATTCATTATTTGAAAAATATAGCTGTTGGAATGGCCTGCTGTCCCTATTTAACTGGTCGCTCAGATTGGATCTTCAACTTGTCCTGATGATGAACCACACTGGTTGGTTCGAAATGCATTGACGAATAATTTTTTATGTGATTTTGCCGAAATTATTCTCTCTTACATGCTATGGATCACAGAAGTCTAAATTCTATAATAACTTTTAATTATTTATCGGTTATATTATAATAAAATAAGTAATAATAAAAAATTTAAATACTTTGTTAATAGCTAGTTTTTAGTTTGAAATATAAATTTTTTAATTATTAATAATTTTTTCCAGTTTTGAAATATAAATTATTCTTTAATATATATACTTTTACTTCAAAATAAATACAAAATTATAATAAATTTAAACAATTAAACTTAAAATAAATTTTTATTAAATATACAAATATTAAAATAAATCTAATTCTAAAGACAAGTAATTCCTTTTATATTTAATACCGGAAAATTATAATTGACATTAATAACATATGCTAACATTATTAATATGCTCTTATTTAATTTTTTTATTTTATTTATTAATGGTATTAGTTCCTGTTACTATATTGTAGAGTAATATATATCTAAACATTAATTTATATATATACTATTATATATATATATATACTATATATATAAAAGCAATGGTATTTATTTCATAATTTATATAATAATTATCGTAGAAAAAAGATAAAAAAATATATTTATTTCTCACATTTATTTTCATTAAATTTCTCCTTGTCATCGCAAGCAAAATTATTGATGGATTTAATTAGTCTTTTTCTCAAACTTTTACTTATAGATCACATAGAGTTAAACCCGCTCTCATACCATATGTAACAACGTCGAAATTAAGATATGCAACTAATTAGATCAATTATGTAATTTACAATCAACACACCTCTATTTAGCTAATTAGCATAAGGCTTTTTAGAAATAGGAGCAAAGACAACTTACATGTAGCGATGATATTCCTTACTTGTAATTTTGGAATTGAACACTATTTGAATCCCACTAACTGCAACAAAGTTTTGGGGACGACTCTCCACCCAACCATATGTTCAGTTGCACATAATCTTTCTACAACTAGTCACCCCCAAGCCCTCAATCAACGTATTGTTGTTAGGGAATCCTTTGTCTCACAACACTTTTCTCCCTAAAGAATAGGGGAAGGAATAATGGATTTCATCTTCCTCAACATCTATTAAATGGACCAAACCATGGAAAGAGGCCTACATGCACACATTTCTTGGGTCACCATGCAACTTATATTTTTTATTCTAAGTTTTACTTAATTTAATATTTCTCTTAATTTAATTTTTTTTCTTATTATACTCTTTTTACCTTTTGATAAATTTACTTATTTTACATTTTTTATAGTTTTCTTAGTTTAACACTTTTCTTTTTTCATTTTTTTCTTTTTTTTTTTTTTTTTTTTTTTTTAAATTTACTTTTGTTAACTTTACTTATTTTCACCATTTCATCCATTAATTATTATTTATTGACTATTATTATTATTTTTTATTATTATCATTATTACTTATATTTTTAATAAGTATTATATTATTTATTAAAGGTGAGACTTACACTAAAAAAAATACATTAGACACGTTATAACATATCCAACATTGTAATATTAAACTAGAGAAAGACCATATAAATCTTTGAAAGCTAAACAAGTTTCGGATCATATAAATCTTAAAAATCATAAGAAAACATTTTGACAAGGCATAAAAACATTGTGTAAGCATTATACGTAATCACATAAAAAAAAGTTAGTTTGTTTAGAATTTTAAACTAGCAATTGCATCACATGTTGCAATGGAAACGCCGTAAGGCTGTAGTATGTTATAAGAAATTTTGGAAAGTGGATAAATATTGAAAAGAAATTATTTAATTGGATCATCCATGTGAAGTTTTTTTTTACTTCTTACTAAAAGGATATTTTTACAAAGTTATGAGAGATATAGCTAAGATTTTTATTAGTATTAAAAATGATGAGGGAAGCCATTATGGAGTAATTTACTATGTTTTTGACTCGTGATTACATCATTTGCTTGTATACTAAGTAATAATAAAGTTAGATGGAAATCATAAATGTGGGCACATGACTGTTGTGGCCCATGGTCTTAGAGCGTGTTGATTATATGTGATGAAGTTGTTAAAATCTTGAGGATTCTCTATTGTAATATTCCTGAATTGAGTGGAGGGCTCACTTTCACTGGTTTGGCTTTTTTTAAGCCATTACAAATAGTAGATATATTATTCAATTTTCTCGTAAAGGATTCTAGGGTAAAATATGGTGTTCATGTATTTTTAATTGTTTGTGTTATCATGTATTATAAAATGCATTTATTTCTATATCATTACTCGACACTTGTTAATATTTGTTAAACATCGATAAGGATCAAATCTCATTAAAAAAAAATTGCATCTCAAATTTGATCCCTCAAAAAACTTGGTAAAAAAACAAAAGAATTAATTTATTAATATAAAACTTTAAAATATTGTAGAAACAATTTATCAAAAACACAAATTAATACAAAGATATTATCATCATAATATTAAAGTCACTATTCATTGTATAAAAAAAAATTAAAATATTTTTCTTTTAATTATTGACAAAATCCTATAAGTACACAAGCTCATCTAACCATTTGAAAGTCCTAGCATCACATTAACAATAAAGCATCAGTCAAGCGAGATAAGGGGCTCAGCGTTCATGTTGACACATCTCAGATTCCATATCCATTTTCTAAGGGAGATAAGGGGCTCAGCCTTCAAGTTGACACATCTTAGATTCCATATCCATTTTCTAAGGGAGATAAGGGGCTCATCCTTCAGGTTGACACATCTCAAACTCCAGATCCATTTTCTTTTATGTTCGTTTTCTCTTGAGCCTTCAAAATAACAAGAAAATGAGAAAATTAATTTATTGTGTTAACTGGCATTTGTTAAACATAGATAAAGATCGAATCTCTTTTCACTATAACTTTAAAAAAAAAAATTGCATCTCGAAAGAAAGATTTGATCCCCTAAAAACTTGGTAAAAAAAAAGAAAAAAATGATTTATTAATAAAATAATTTAAAGTATTGTAAAAATAATTTACCAAAGACACAAATTAATACAAAGATATTATTATCCTAATATTAAAATCCATATTTATACTGGATGAATATAGTAAATATGCATCAGAAGACGTGCTATTTACCATGAAGAAAAATAGAAATATATTTTTCTCCACAACTTTCTATTAAATACTACTACAAGGAAAACTATGAAATATCACCATATCTTAAGAAATCAAGACTAGAATTCACTATGAAGATATCCATTATGCTAAAAGGAAAGCTATGGAAAATCTAGTTGAGAGTTCTTATTCTTAATGTACACTGAAACGAATACTGCAGACATCAATTGAGGAAGCCACGCCTAAAACCCTATTCGGGGGTTAAAGTGGCTATAAAATGAAATAAAAATAGCCATTGAAGCTGTTTACACTAACGCTCTTTACACACTTCTGTATCTGGATAAAGATTGCCTAATTCAAGGTGAAGGTAAACAACTGAATAGCTATCTATATCAATAAAAATATCCATTGAAGCTGTTTACACTGAAGCTCTTTACACACTTCCGTATCTGGATAAAGCTTGCCTAATTCAAGGTGAAGGTAAACAACTGAATAGCTATCTATATCAATTTGGATAGGGATACCTAAGAAATTATTATTTAAACGAAAAATAAATAAATATCAAGATATATTTAAAACATGTATTATATTTATTAAAATAAATTGATTATGTCAAAAAAATATGTTAAACCCCATTAATAATGAATTGGTTATAAAAACATAACCATCAAAATGGTATGCCAGACTCTGTGATGGGAGGTCATCGTGCTCAACGAAGTCACGAAGTGAAGTAATAGTGAAGTAATTCTTTACATATGGTACAACAATTGACCTGTTTTTATTTGACCAGGATAAAATACTTTTTCTAAACTAACTAATACCAGCCATGACGGGTTTCAACCACTGTGATGGGTCTCGATTGCTTTCCTCCATGACCATCCCACAAGCTATGAAAGTCCAGAGGAGTTGATTTATGCATGATGAATTTGCTTATATGAAAAGCAAACACATTCAAATATATACTCATTGTTGATTTATGCAGGATGAATATAGTGAATATGCATCAGAGGACATGTGCAATTGGCATTACCAACTACATTCAAAGATATACTCATTGTTGATTTATAAACGTTGAATATATACTCATTGTTGATTTATAAACGCTGAATATAGTGAATATGCATCAGAAAACATGTGTTGTTTACCATGAAGAACAATAGAAATATATTTTTGGGTCCCTGGAACAGTAGAATGTTCACCCTACATGTAATCTTAAGTTAAAGATGACAGAGAAAGCGCAGTAAAAGAATTATTGGACAGGCTACCCAGGGGGCATGGAGCTGAGTGGGAACGCTACATATTTTAATAAAAAGGGCGTGAAAGTTTCCTCTGAGCCAGTGTTGCATGTAAAGAATCTTTCGCCTAATGCTATTCTGCCATCTAGAAGTTCTTCTTTGGTCGCTGGGTATGATCTATCTAGTGCGACTTCTTGTGTGGTGCCTATCCAAAGGAAGGACCTGGTACCAATAGATTTTTCCATTTCCATACCTGAAAGCACATATGCTTGTATAACTCCTAGGCTCGGGCTTTGCTTGGAAGCACTCGATAGACGTTGGCGCTGGTGTCATAGATGCAGATTACCGTGGTCTAGTGAGTGTTGTTCTCTTCAATCACTTTGATCAGGGTTTTGAGATTAATGCTTGAGATCATATTGCTCAGTTAATTATTGAGAAAATTCTCACCCCGCAGGTTCTGGAAGTGGAGGATTTGGGTCCCTGGAATAGTAGAATGTTTACCCTACATGTAATCTTAAGTTAAAGATGACAGAGAAAGAGCAGTAAAATAATTATTGGACAGGCTACCCAGGGGGCATGGAGCTGAGTGGGAACGCTACATATTTTAATAAAAAGGGCGTGAAAGTTGCCTCTAAGCCAGTGTTGCATGTAAAGAATCTTTCGCCTAATGCTATTCTGCCGTCTAAAAGTTCTTCTTTGGTCACGGGGTATGATCTATCTAGTGCGACTTCTTGTGTGGTGCTTGCCCAAGGGAAGGCCCTAGCACCAATATATTTGTCATTGCCATACCTGAAAGCACATATGCTCGTATAACTCCTAGGTCCGGGCTTTGCTTGGAAGCACTCGATAGACGTTGGTGCTGGTGTCATAGACACAGATTACCGTGGTCCAATGAGTGTTGTTCTCTTCAATCACTTTGATCAAGGTTTTGAGATTAAGGCTAGAGATCATATTGCTCAGTTAAATATTGAGAAAATTCTCACCCTGCAGGTTCCAGAAGTGGAGGATTTGGGTCCCTGGAATAGTATAATGTTCACCCTACATGTAATCTTAAGTTAAAGATGACAAAGAAAGAGCAGTAAAAGAATTATTGGACAGGCTACCCAAGGGGCATGGAGCTAAGTGATAACGCTACAGATTTTAATAAAAAGGGCGTGAAAGTTGCCTCTGAGCGAGTGTTGCATGGAAAGAATCTTTCACCTAATGCTATTCTGTCGTCTAGAATTTCTTCTTTGGTCGCTAGGTATGATCTATCTAGTGCGACTTCTTGTGTGGTGCCCACCCGAGGGAAGGCCCTGGTACCAATAGACTTGTCCATTGCCATACCTGAAAGCACATATGCTCGTATAACTCCTAGGTTCGGGCTTTGCTTGGAAGCACTCGAAAGACGTTGGTGCTGGTGTCATAGATGCAGATTACCGTGGTCCAGTGAGTGTTGTTCTCTTCAATCACTTTGATCAGGGTTTTGAGATTAAGGCTGGAGATCATATTGCTCAGTTAATTATTGAGAAAATTCTCACCTCACAGGTTCTGGAAGTGGAGGATTTGGATTCCACTTTCAGGGGAGTTTGTGGGTTTGGGTCTACGGGGGTTTAAATGTAATTTTTTGATGACGCTCGTTTATGGTTTTTAACTCTTCACCCCTGTTTAGAAGGCCATGTATAGGCAAAAATTGCTTCCATATTATCTCATTTTTGTAAAATGGATGGCAATTGGAATACCTATGAGAAACTCTTTGTTCTTTCTTCATTAATAAATCTGGAAAATGATTTCTGTACAAGGAATTAGTGTTTTTGGAAGAGGCACAGGGCATAACACTTTCGAAGTTTTTACCTCATCCTGCTTTCATGACTCTTTTCAAGAAACAGATAGACTCTGTCTTTAAGATAAGTAGAACCTTAACATTTTTCAATAGGTAGTCACAGTTGGATGCATTGCCTCGACATTTTTATGATTCTGCTGAGGCAAGGGTTTAGTTTATGAAAGTGATGGATGCCATTAAAGGTATCTTGAACATGATTACTTTGATGGGTGAATTTGAGGATTACGAGGATGAACTTGAAATGCATTGCGCTCCTTGCTTAAGCTGGAAATTCAAGAGTTTTTTTTGTGATCTGTTGAGAGAGAGAAGCATCAGGAAATAATTTCCTGTATGAGGAATTAGTGTTATTGGAAAAGGCACAAGGCATAATACTTCGAACTTTTTACCTCATCCTGCTTTCATGACTTTGTGAAGACACATATAGAATATGTCTTTGAGATAAGCAAAAACTTAAACGTTAATGTTTACTAGTATCTAGACAAAGTCATATGTCATGTGATAGATATTCAAACAGAAAGATACCCCAAGCTTCAGTCCGCTTCAAGGAAACCTTTTCCAGCTCTCATAGAGAGAAAAAAACATGAATGCATTCAGTACATTGAAGAGATGTGATTAAGGAACCTGAAGCCTCACAATTTTCTCCATCATCCAAGGTTGGCTCCATTTCACTCTTTATTTCAGAAATTCACTCCTTCCTTAACTGACCAACTTCCTATAAAATACTACTACAAGGCATTTAACTATGAAATATCACCATATCTTAAGAAATCATGACCATAATTCACTATGAATATATCCACTATGCTACCAAGGAAAACTATGGGATAATCCAATTCGCTTAGAGTTCTTCTTATTCTTAATGTACACTGAATAATTTTCTTTCAATAATTGACAAATTCCTATAAGTACACAATATCATTTAACTATTTCAAAGTCTTAGCATCACATTAATAATAAAGCATCAGTCCAAGGTCTGACTAAGGGAGGTAAGGGGCTCAGCCTTTAGGTTTACAAATCCAGATCCATTTTCTTCTCTGTTTGAGCCTTCAAAATAACAAGAAAATGAGAAAATTAATTTATTACTATAAAACTTTAAAATATTGTAGAAATAATTTATCAAAAACACAAATTAATACAAAGATATTACTATCCTAATATGAAACATCATATTTCATTGTATATAAAAAAACCAAAAAAAAAAAAAAAAAACTTTCAATAATTGATAATTTCTTATAAGTACACAAGTTCATTTAACCATTTGAAAGTCCTAGCATCACATTAACAATAAAGCATTAGTCCAAGGTCTGACTAAGGGAGGTCAAGGACTCAGCCTTCAGGTTGACATATCTCAAACTCCAGATCCATTTTCTTCTCTGTTCTCTTTCTCTTGAGCCTCTCTTTCCTTTCATCATCCTCCTTACCAATAAATCTGGCAAATTTGGAGAGTTTAGAGGTAGTCCAAGCTCACATTTTTCCTGCACATTAATCTCCATTGGTTTTGTTTTGCCAGTGGGAAACGACTCTTATTGATGTTCAATGGAGCCCATCTCCCCATCCACTTGTTTAACACCTATTTGATAAGATGGGAAAACAAAATTTTGATCACAAATTTATTAATAAATAAAAAAACCAAAAACAATAATTAACTGTCATTCCTAGTCAAAATAACTATTATATTATATATAATAGCAATAAATTACAAAAACAATATCTACATTATATTGTCTAGGGTACCCAGTATGATAAAGTAAACTAATTAAACAACCGGATGTTTTTAAATATCATCCCATCTCTTATTAAAGCATTTCAAGTTTCAAAATAGACCTGTAAATAAATATGATTATCATTTTATTTTTTTACTGAAAACAAATTTAAATTGCTATCAAGGTATTGAAAGTGTTATCAAATTGAAATCCTTGCTATCGAGGTATTGAAAGTGTCATCAAATGAAAATCCTTGCCTATAAAATACCATTACTATGAAGTATCACCATCTTAAGAAATCATGACCAGAATTCTTGTCTACAGGAAAATCCAATTGGTTGAGAGATCCTCTTAATGAAGACCGAAACCAATCCTTAATTTGCTGGCCAACTCACAAGAATGTGACTCACTTGAGAGAACTTAATAGAATATGCAATTTATATAGGAAGTTTGTCGAGGGTTTTGGTAGCATCATGGCACACCTCACTGATCTTACCAATAAGCATATCAATTAATGGATGGCGGCTGCAAAGGAACTTACTTTCTTATCTATGCAAACTGTAACACTCAAGCAAGCATCTTTAAAATAATTAACTTATAACAAAAGGTGAAAATGAATGACTTCATTACTAAAGTTAATTTAAAATTGATTATCTCAGTATAGTTCCATTTATCCCAACATTATTGTAGTAAAAGACACCAGATACTTAGAAAAACCATTACCTTTGCTTTCTATCAAATTGTGATTAAGGAACCTGAAGCCTGACAATTTTCTCCATCATCCAAGGTTGACTCTGTTTCACTTTGTTTCTTGAATTTCACTCCTTCCTTAACTAGCCAACTTCCTATAAAATACTACTACTAAAGGAGGATATGGCAAGTAGATTAGCTGAAAGTTTTTAAAGTGAGGGTTAACCACCAGAAGGCAACCCTGCATCTTCAGCGAGTAACCTTGCCTCCTCAAACTGAAGTTGAAAGTTGAAAACCCTGTTTTTGCTGGTCACGAAGACTGGAACCGGGAAACCCTGAAGAGAATGTTGTGAAAAGCTTCAGAATGTTGTAAAAACATTGAAAAAATAATGAGACCGTCAAACTTTTTCTTCATCACCAAGGTCCGAAAACCTTGAAGAGAATGATGTAAAAAGCGTTGGAGAAAAAAGAAAATGAGACTATAAAACCCGAATGCTAGAGAAAACAAAAAAGAGAACACAAAAAGGAATATTTACCCGTACATTTACCTGTACAGTGCGTTAATGGGTGTGCTAGGAACCAAAAAAAAATTTACTTGTACAATGCGCCATGGGTGTGCTGAAAAAAAAATGAATACTTACATGTACAATGCGTTAATGGGTGTGCTGGGAACAACAAAAAAAATTTACCTGTACAATGCGCCATGGGTATGCCCTAAAAAAAAATGAATATTTACCTGTACAGCGCGTGACCCTACACAAAATGAAGGGAGCGAACTTAGGTAACAATTGAAGAAAAAAAGAGGATATGGCAAGTAGATTACCCAAATGTTAGAGAAAAAGAAAACGAGACTGTAAAACCCAAATGCTAGAGAAAACAAAAAAAAAAAACACACAAAAAGGAATATTTACCCATACATTTACCTGTACAGTGCGTTAATGGGTGTGCTGGGAAGAAAAAGAAAATTACCTATACAATGCGCCATGGGTGTGTTGAAAAAAAAAATGAATACTTACCTGTACAGTGCGTTAAAGGGTGTGCTGGGAACAACAAAAAAATTTACCTGTACAATGCGCCACGGGTATGCCGGAAAAAAATGAATATTTACCTGTACAACGCGTCATGGGTGTGCTGGGAAAAGGTGGAAACTCAGGCTGTATACAGTTTTTGCCATTTGTGCTCGACCTAACTATTATGTGCGAAAACATTTTACCGGTACAATGCGCCATGGGTATGCCGGAAAAAAAAAAAAAAAAAAAAAAAAAAAAAAAAAAAAAAAAAAAAAAAAAAAAAAAAAAAAAAAAATAAATAAATAAAATAAAATAAAAAAAAATAAATAAATAAATAAATAAATAAAATAAAAATAAAAATAAAAAATGAATATTTACCGTACAGCGCGTGATGGGTGTGCTGGGTAAAGGTGGAAAATATTTACCTGTACAATTTTTCCTTTTTCCAACTAACTATTAATCTGACGGTTCGAAAATATTCAATCTTCTAACATGCAATCGAATGGTGTAGGTCATGACACGGTGGCAGTTAAGGGAGTTTTTTTCATAGGGAAACGCCTTACGACGTAAAAATGTGATATAAAAAGCAATAATATAAAGTAATATGAAGAGATGATGACCTGGCTCAAACATTATGCGATTACATTCGAAAATTTGCTTGGCCAAATAAACTTAAAATTAAATCCACCCAAACAGGTGATAATTGAAACTAATATGATAATATGAAGTGATGATAAAGATGATATGAAGTGATGATAAAGATGAGAATCAATGAAGCCATTATCGAGTTAGCACTTTTAACGAAACTTGTGATAATTGATGTAACATTGTTACTCGTTTAAATTATAATTAATGATTTTATATAATAATAATAATAATAAATTACAAAATGGTATAAATTTTCCCAATGGGTGAGTTCATAGTTCGAGAGGGTGCTTTGGGGTCGAGCCTACCACCCCATGATGTGATGTGCATTTATGAGCAGGGGGTGTGGCTTGCCTCAGCCTTTCACATGCAACCTCCTAGATGATCATTTACAACTATTTAACCATAAAATTAGCCTTATTCCAAGTGCTTTGGGTGGAGGTTTGGAGCAGAGGTGAGTTCAAGGAATTGACCTCCTTTTTGTTGGTGGAGGTATGAAATTCTTATGTCGTGAAAGGGCTGCATTTTTGGGTGTTTGGTTCTTATGCAGTGAGGTTTGTCTATTACATGGAGCTGGTGAAGTGGAGGTGGGAGGGTTTTTTCATCGACATGTGGAATTCTTGCAGTGGTCTCTAGATTTTGATAACGCCAGCCTATGGAGGATAATCACTAGCATCTAGGGCGATGTGGTTCAAGTTGATTCTTTCTTATTCTTGACTAGTATATTATTTTCTTTTTCTAGTCATTCAAATTTTGTCTCTGGTAATCAGTTGAGGGTTATGGTTATGCTAAGGTTGAGAAATATTTTGCGTATATTGAGTCTTGGATCTGGTCTTTTATCGCCTTATTAGATAGTGGGAAATCCTAGACTCTGTGTGTCTCATTTCATGTCTAGTCGGTGGTTTCTCATGAGGAGTCTATTAAATTAGTTTAATGTTCTCTCGCTCTCCTAGTCTTATTGGGTTAATATTGTAAGATTGGTTTTCGGGTTGGTCTATGGCTTTGTATTTGGATAAATTTACTTGTGAGAATGGGCTCTATAATGAATGGAACTAGCTTTGTGGGGCTGAGCCTAGGGTTCTCTCGAGTAGTGTAGTCCATCTTATGTGGTTTCAGGACGACTCTATCGCATGTGTTCTGGTCCCTATTAGTGTCTTCTTTGTGTTGTTTTCTTATTATTTTCTAAGTCGTTGTCACTTCAGATATTGTTACAAATGTGACCTCCTTTTGTTGAAAATAGCAACAAGAAATGTTAAAAATAGAATCCAAAAATTCCAGTTTAATTTGTCCTTGAATTAAACTGAGAATTAAAATCGAAATGTATTCTCATGGCAACTTGTAATAGTTAACTAGAGTGACTTGACTTAGTTAACTTAGGAATTTCGAGTTGGAAGTCTTTTTGAAGTCATGCAAATGTTCTCCCTATATTATAGGGGTCCAAGATGAGTTAAGTATGAGTTGTAATTAGTTAACTCAATGTCCTGAGTTAAGTCCAATTAAATTAGTTCCAAACTGTTTGAGGAACTAATAGTGAGTGAACAATCAGTTGATGCATTAGTGCACTCAACTAGTGCTACTCCAGTTAACTAAAGATTCCCTTATCATAAACTCATGCATGTCGATTCTGAGAAAGACCTAGTTGAGACTAGAGTGCAGGGATAGTGTACTATTTGTTGTATAATTTTTGAGTTGTACAGATGATTCATGCAATTAGGAACTGAACCTAGAAGGGATTGTGCAGTTATGGATGAGGAATTTCCCTTTAAATACGAGCTAATTCTCTCAAGAATTGTGCAAAGAATTAGAAGCTTGGAGGCTTGGAAATTTGGCTAAGTATTGGCCAAAGGAAGTCATTAGGCGGAGGATAGGAAATAGTTGTGCAGGTTAAGCTCAACGTTGATTAGAGCATATTGTATTTATCCAAATTATTTGACCAAGGGCGCAAGAAAATAGAAGGATTGGAGAGCAAAGAAGAGGCTTGGATTTGTCTTGAGCTTGCTTGTGAGATAGGAGATTGATTTTACTGAGTTTTGGGATTGTTCTTGTTAGAACAAGCATTGTATTATCATCTTGGATTTCTGATTAATGCAATCCAAATAGTGGGTTTTTGAGTTGTCGCTTTCCCCGGATAATTATTGTGTTATGTGCCATTGATTTGTCTTCCTCTTGTCGATTATCGTTTTTCTCGATCCTTAAGTGGTTCCATTATAAAGAGTAGAAGTAGATTCTTGTCTCTTATTTTATTAGATTACATAAGCTTTTGAATCTACATGATAATTCTACACCTTCTAGCATTCATGCCTCCCAGGAAACGTATGCATTGCAGGAGGGGTGGTGGGGGAAGCATCCCGCAAGGCCAACTAAGGGCTCGACTCTTTGCTAAGGACTTTGCATCAACCTATTTTAATGTAGTTTCCCCAAATATGTGGACAGAAATTAGAGAATTGGAAACTCAGGCAAGAATGGAAAGATAGTCCTACTAGACTCTGAGATTCTTGATGAGGTTTCTTGTTGGGTTTTGGGCCTTGGTCACACTAGGGGATGGGAAAAACAGTATCTAAACTCAACGGCTCTAGACTGGCAGATGAAGACTCTAGTTGGATTGATCTTAAAGGATAAATAGGTGGAAAGGTATAATGTATTTTCTTCTCTAGAGGACATCAAGAGGATGATGAGAAACTAGTGATTCACCTTGCATAGTGTTGATGAATCTAGGGCAATTAGAGTTAATCAGATTCTTCTTGCATGATAACTATTTGTGATGTATTTATATTTACGTCTTAGCACAATCTTCACTTGTTATTATTATTAGGGTGTGTCTTCTTAGTTCATCAAATAACTACCAAAAATAAAGAGACAAAAACACACAATGTTGGCTTTCTGCCAAGGCCAAAACCTCTCCCTCTTGGAGAGGAAAACCCGCACAAAATTCTTCTTATAGAGATTCCAATTGATGAACACCAAGACTATGACCCTTGACCTACTAGGTCACTCCAAGACCAAGATACCAATCCTCTTCTTACTATTGAGATCATCATCATCATTACTGCTTTATCGAGGTCTTCACTACTACTGCACTATCAAGGTCATCATTGAGATTGCTTCAACATATTTATGGAGGATTTTACCATAATAATAAGATCGTCATTGTGGCACCATAGTCACTCCTTCACTTATATCCTTGTTTCACTCTCACTGATATCATATTCATGTCAACTAGGTCTCTATAATGTATGAGGGTTGTACCAAGATATATTATTACCACCAAACTGAAATCAGGATTGTGTCTAGTATGCCGAGAATGCATCACTATGGGATCTCTGAGATTCTTCTTATTATCATTATGTCGAGACTGCTAAAACATGACCCTTCTCATAATCCAAAACATTGTACTTCTCCTTCATATGAGATTCCTATAACCATAAACTAAATCGATACTGTAGAGAAGTATGTGAGGAGATCACTGTAGTTGTCATCAAGATTTCATAGGTACGCTGAGGTTCTATCATCATTTGAAGTTGCAAACACTTATTTGAAATTTTGTCTAGTTATGGTGGCTCTAGTTGCATATATATAGTTGTTAGTCTCCCATATTTAAGCCGACCAGTCCACCATAAGGTTGTGTCTCCATATGTGAGTCAACTTGACATTTATATTCATTTGCAGACTAGCATGACCATATTTACATCATTTAGCTTGTTTCCTTCTTCAAGAGGATTGTGCTTGTCTTGGAGGGCTAATCTAGACTCTAGGTTGACTCATATACATTACATATATGCTCAAGAAGAGCTATTTGACTCTTTAACTTTCCTCTAGAACTTCTACATGTGATGGACCTATGTAATGAGCAAGAAACTCATTTTATGTAAAATTTCTTTTCTTTTACAAGTATAAAGATAAAAATCACATTTATGAAAACTGAACCTAGTTACACTTTCTTCAACACTCCCTCTTAACTAGGGAGGTATCCATAATGGTACTTGGTCATTCTCAATCTAATTTCTCATAAGAAGAATCGGACTGGTAACCCATCTGTATAGCATCATAATAACCAACATTGTTTCCACAGCAAGTCCTTTACTAACAGCTCTATCTCTCATCATATCAAAGCACAATGTTGGCAAGACCAATGACTATAGACACCTTCATCATTGTCTCTCAAGGTACATACCCATCTGAGTGTTTACTGAGTATGACCTTCTAGGACCATTCTCATCTTAGGTTCCTAGCCCTCAAAGAATATCGGTCCTCTTGACTACTCTTGTCTTGGATGCCCTACACATCCTCAAAGAGAATTGGACGCTAGATGATTACCCAATCCTCCATTATTTCTTCCAAAGTGAAGACAAGAATGTTGTGTTTATATCTCCCTCTCAACTCGGGAAGATATGCCCAAGCTCCCTCTGATCGGGAACTTGCCCAAGCTCCCTTTTAATCAGGAACTTGTCAAAGATCCCTCTTAGTAAGGGACTCTTCTATACATCAATAAATTCTTCTTTGTGGGTCCCCCAACTTCTTGATCAACTTCTGTCCTTGACGTCATGAAATTCAATTGACCTTCTTCCTTGTAGGGAAATGGCCATCAATCACCTTCCTCCTTAGTTATTCATGCCATTCCTTTCTTCATGGAAAGTGGCCTTCTTCATATGTGGAACCTTCATAAATAGCTACTTCTTCCTTATCATGCTTCTTCCATCCACCACATGAATGCTAGTTGTACTTGTAAGTAGCCCTACATGAACTTATCCAGATATTATTCAAGAAATCAAAAAATAATATTAAATCAAATCATACCTTACGATATAGCTCTTCATCATAACATATTTCTGTAGGTATCAGCATCATGCATTCATGTTGACACATATCCCAAAGATATCCATTGTCAAGGGTCTTCATTTTTCCATCAGAGTCTTCATATCTTTCCAGGATATTTCCTTGTTAAGTCTTATTGGTCTTTTGGATGTTGATCACCTTCATCAGAGTTGTTTATCTCACAATCTCTTCCTTCTCCAAGTTCTTTCCATCAGATTTTCTTACTTGTATTCATATCATGTTGATTTCATTTAGTGTGTCTTATGCCTTCTTGCATCCTTTCAGAGAAGGAGATTCTTTTTCTCCTGATCATGCTTCTTAAGATAGAAGTAATTATCCATGTTACTTGCAACCATATGACGTGACATTATGAATTTAAACACAAGCATACATACCTTATTTTTTCTTTAGGTCATCTAGGCTTCCTTCATCAACTTCCTTGATTGAAGTGTCTTCAACCTCTTGATTCGTTTCTCCTCTTATGTCACCATATCATCATTCATGAATTCCACAAGTTGGAGTTTCATATGAAACACTTGCTTCCTCTCTAGATTAGTGAACCCTTTGATGTGGATTCCATTAGACAATCTTGAGGATCTTGTATATCCCCATCTAGTACATGTTTCCTTTCTAACTTCATGTATGATGAGCCTTGTCGTGGATGACTTCTTTCTTTCCTTCCATGTCCAATGAGGTTCCCAAGAGCTATGTTCTTCATGTTTGACTGCCATGGATTTTGTCCTTCATGATTCCCATGGTGATGTCACGAGTTCTTGTTTCTAATGCTTTCATAATGCAATGACGCATCTTATTATCTTGGTCATATATATAACAAAAGCTTATGGTAGGACCCTTTTGTGAGGGATACCATTTCAATCATAGTAAAGATTTGTTACTCCCTCTTTCCTTGTCCCTTTTCTTAGGTTCCTCCATCTATCTGGTGATATGAGCTTCCATAATTTTTCCATAATCTTAGCTATACTATTTTGTCTTGTTTGAGGACCAAACTTCTCTTTTCTTTATGCACATGTTTGAGTCCTTTATCCTTCAATATTTTTGCCATCAACTTGCCTTTCTCTAGCACAAATTGTTGAATGAGGTAACCTTCTTGTTCATGGACGTTTGTTACCTTGCCTATTAGTTAGAACAATGATGATTATCTTATTATCATCTTTCCTAGATTTCCCAATTGAGATCTCATGAAGACATTCCTTCATTATTTTGATACCTTCAATCAAGTCTAAGTGATATGACTTTCTTCACTTCATTTCAAAGAGTATATCTTTTATCATTTCATATATCTATTTTATGTCTCCTTTGTTGTTACATATGGATGAGAGGACCTTAAGAGTTCCTTTCCATGAATTCAAAGGAGACCCTGATATGTTCACTGAATTCTTTTACCTATGAGGATTATGAAAATCACAATCCTCCTTATTCTATGCAAGGAATTTTGATGACCCATCCAACCTATAGATCTCCTTGCAATTATGAAGTCATTTGATCAAATTGATTAATGAAAATAACTACTTGACATGAAGATAAAATCTTCACTTTGATCATGTTGAAGATGCACCAATGTTGTTGTTGTTGTTGTTGTTTTTTTTTTTTTTTTTGTAGGCAATAGACTGGTTCCACAGAGGGTTCTAGGGTTTCACTAAGAGAGTGACAGAGGGCAACAGGTACCCATGGAGGCCCAGGGAGGAGGGATCTCCACTCCCTCCTACAGTAATGTGGTTTCAAACAGAGGAAGAGGAGGGAATAAGAACAAACCTCCACAACCCTTGGAGGTCAAGACAAAAAACATTGAAACTCAGAAGGTGGAAGGCAGCAAAACACATGCAAATCAAGGGGCCCACGAAGAAGATCGACAGGAGGAGAAAGTGGAAGACAGAGGTTAGGGAATAGAGAATAGAGCCAAGATGGGGCCTTATAAACCCGAGATCATAACTAAACCTCGGGTTATTCTGAATGATCCAGCTCTGCAAACGCATAGGGATCACATGGAAAACTACACCATCATTTGCAAACTTATGGGAATCTGTCCGTTAGAGAAAGCGTTGTACACCTGGATAAAATACAACTGGAAACCAAAGGGGGAGTTAAATATACATCTTGGATCCAAAGGTTTTTTTACAGTGGTGTTCACGAACATGGAAGACAGAGATAGGATTTTTGAAGGAGGACCATACTTCTTTGCAGATGTTGGTCTCTATATGCGGCCATGGACGATGAACTTTGTGCCAGAACGAGAAACCTTCACTTCGTTATCGGTATGGATTAGACTCTACTCCTTACCTTTAGATTACCAGATGCTAGAGTCTTTAAAAGATATAGGCAATAAATTAGGTCATTTCTTAAAATTTTCAGAGGCAACTCTACGGGGAAAATACACCTCCTATGCTCGTATATGTGTGGAGATAGACCTATCAGGAGCTGTCACGTGGAATGAGTCGATCTTGTGGACAATATAGACCTTCCTAGAATTTAAAGAAGACCTAATGACAAGCAAACCAACCAGACACTATCTTTCTCTAAACATGCTTTTATAAATAATGGCAAACAAGTGTGTTTAGGGCCTACCTTATGTCCAACGCAAGTTTGGGGATGCCCTCGCTCCTTCGATCCAAATGAGCTCCTTTGTCGCGAACCTGCAAACACAAACAAGGCAAACAAATTAAATAGAACATGAAAAGCCAATATCATAAAACATATTTAACATGAAATTCAAGGAGTCCATGAAACAAATAACATGAGATACTTGTTGAGAAAAATGAGTCTGATTGTATTAATTCAAAGGAAGAATAACTTTACAACCTTTGCCTTGACTTTGTACAAGTTCCTCCTAGGGTCCAACAAGAAGTCTCCTCTACTTTGACAAGTTTCACTCACTCCCCAATGAAGCCAAAAAGGTATGTGATCTCTCCTCTTAAGCTCAACTAGGAAGTCTTGATTTCACCAGCATTTACCCTAAAAAATGTTCAGCTTCTAACCTCCCTAGAAACTAACCCAATGCCTCAATTTATAGTGCAATGGAGGGAAGTTACTAGGTCCTCCTTCAAAGGGATAGAATCCTCCTTCAAAGGGATAGATCCTCCTAACAAGGGATTAGCTCCTTCTCTTTTGGGATGCATGAACCACTTTGGAGCGAACAATCCACGTCAAAATTCCTTCTAGAAACCTCTAGAATT
>APFE030798506.1:0-13132 GCA_000404065.3 Pinus taeda
TTGATATCTATCTTTATTTCCGCATATTGATATCTGTGAAAAGGTCCTGTATTAATGGTATCAGAGCCATGTATTTGTCTGAGTGGATGTTGTAAGTGAGATATTTGTCTGAGTGGATCGCGAATTTGTTGAGGCCGGGTATAGCGTTTGTAGCCCATGGTTGCCGCAGTTGGCGTTTGAGGGGTGTTGAAGACGTCTGGCGTAGAATTCGAGTTGAAGAAGCCACAATTTCTTCTGCAACAGAAAGCCGCAAAACATACTGATTTCATCTGCAAGATTTTCCGGGTATTTCTCTTAAAAATCTTCTATGGATACTCCTAGAACTTCATCAGCTGAATCTTCTGCATCTTTTTTCGGGTCTAAACACTTTAGAACGATGAAAGATGAAGAAAAACAAAAATCTGCTTTAGAGAGTTTATGTAGATCAGAATCTACTTCGGGTAATTCTGCTATAGTAGAAAAAGAAGAAACAGACCCTTCTGTCAATTGGAAACTTCCCCCAGTTTCTCCACAGGATGTATATAGAAATTTATCTTCTTTTAATCTCAGAGCCCTCAGCCAAATCAAAATCAAAGAAAAATCCATCAAGGCCGACTTAACTTTGAATGCCATGTTGACTATATCTCTTCTTGAGGATAAACATATCAAATCAGCCCGTAAAGCTGGTTATCAGTACGTCCATCTGGGGATGGTGAGGATAGGATTGAATGCATTACATAGAAAAGGACAAAAAGCCTATGTATTTTCAGCCTTATTTGATAATCGATGGACTACCTTCACACAAGCCATGATAGGAGGTATTGAAACAAGTCTTGCTGAAGGCCCAGTACAATATGATGTTTATCCAGATTTTTCTGTAGCTCTTGATGACCCTAACGTCCTACAATGCCTAACTCTAGGTATCCAGACTGCTGGGTATGAAAACTTCAAGAAAAAATCAAAAAAATTATCCATTTTCTATATTACGTGTGTTAGATTCTATAACACAACAATTCTTGCTGTTTTACATTACCCAGATAAAGATGAAGGTAGAGTTACCTTAATGCAGTATGACTCCTCCTGCAACCCAGTTGCACCTGTCCATATTTCCAGGAATGACCTATGTCCGCCTGATGACTGGGTAACTAATTGGGGAAAATCCACAAAGAAACCAATTGCAGCTGCACAGTCTATTATCACAGAGACAGATGGAAGAGTTACTACCAGATTCCCCAGAATCAATACATTCCAGAGAGAAGGACCCTCTACTTCTGTTTCAGCAATACCAACTACAATCAGTCAGCTACATCCTGAACAGTCTGCTATCTCCCCACAATTTGAAATAGACCAGTTGGTTCTTGATTCAATCAAAAGAATGTTTTTACCACAAAATCCATCTCCGCCTTTCAGTTCTGTGTGTGATCATCCCCACTGCTCAAAAACCTTTTGTCAATTCTCATCTGAGCCTCCAACACCTCATGGTGACTCTTCAAAGAGAATCAATATGATAAAATTCACTCCTTTGTCTGACTCTTCCGAAGAAAGTTTTAAGCGTGTTACATTTTTTAACCCGCAAGAAGAACTACTTGTACAAACTGTTTCCAGTTCTTCTACTAGAGGCCTTGGATATACAAAAGACTTGCCCATTCCTTCCTATAGAAAGAATCCCATTGACAAAATACCAAAACATGTTGAAATTCCTTCTGATTCCGAGATCATAGCATTTTTAAAGATTTTCAAAGGGATTGGTCCTTATGATCCAGAAGATGCTTGGAAGAAGAAGATGTTTAATTGGGATATGTTTACTCATGAAAAAGAACACTTGTATCTGCAAGAAGTCAGACTTCTTGAAAAGAATGACAGACCTGCTTTTAACAAGCAGAATGTTGAGAAATGGAAAGAATGGATGCAGGCAAATAACCAGTGGATATCATTCTATGAATGGTATTACCCCTCTGCAAACATTATAGAAGAATCCTTAATGAAGCAATTTAGGAATCAGGCCAAACAGAAGAAAATCAAGGATTCTCAAAGGTTTGTAGAAGAAAGGATGTCAGAAAATCCTGTTGTTATTCCTCCTCCTCTTAAAGTCCCTGAGTTTGATTCAAAGATCCATAATATGATGACCAAACCAAATATCTCAAGAACTTTGATAGCAGTTAGGCAACAAGGAGAGGAATTGATAAGAAAGATCTGTTTACAGTTCCGGGTAAACATGATGAGATCAGGAACTCCCAATAAGCATAAATGGGAAATTCTTGATGGTTCAATTCACGAGACTGACACAGATTTTCCTCCTTGGAAAAACTTCATCATTAGAAACCAGGATGGGAAATTGTATAGAGTCCTCCCATCCCATTCTGATGATCCTTCCATAACAGCAAAGGATTCAATTGCTGCCACAAACTGGACAAATCTGGCATTATCTAGCCTTGAGAAATATCTAAAAACCAGATTTGACTCTATTGATACTACATGTTCTGAATTAAAGCTTATGGTGGCAAGAGTATTGCAGAAGCAAGATTATAACACTGTTTGTTTAAATGAAAGTGTGAAAACCCTGACAGAAAATGATCAGACAATTGCACAGAGTTTAGATAAACTCTCCCTATCTACAGAACGGAAGATCCATGAAGCATCTGTTGCTCATGGAAGAGAAATTTTCAAAGTTTCTAGTAGTCTTGAGTTGGTTAAGAAGCAAGTTACAGAAGTCACCAAAGGAATTGATTCCTTGAAGAAAAAACCAAACTCAGATGCCTATAAGACAGCTACTCTTCTTTCTGAACCTAAGAGTATGCTTCCATATTCTCTTACCTCTTCTGTCGAGAGTCTTATCAAGGCCCCCAGCTCTATAAATTTTCCTCCACCAACATCATCACATCCATATTCTTTGTTTGCTAATCCCAGCATTTTCAGCCCAGTTCCTACTTCATCAAAGCAAAAGGAAACTGAAGAAAGCTCACAAAAATACAAAACAAGTTTCTTATTTGGAGAAATTCCAGAAGATGAATCAGAAGAAAATAAAGATCATACAAGTCTTCACAAAATTGATTCAGTACCAGAAGTTGAAGAGCTTGAAGCTTGTATTGATAATTTCTCTACCCAAGATAAAGAACAGTTTGGTATTTCTATTCCAGAAGAAAATACTGAAACACAAGTTCATGCCACATCCTCTAGATCCCGATGGGATACTACTTGGAATCCTGCCCCAGACAAACAAGATTTAATGAAGTCAGAATATCATAAAGATTGGTCTGCTAATTCCACATATTCGTGGAACATTGATAATTGTACAGAAGCCGAAGTCATGTCTATTTTACATTCAATGCTTGTTTGTTACAGAACATATCTCTCAGATGATATTAGCCCAGTAAATGCAACCAGAAGGATCATAGGAGGATTTGAGGGTACTTTAGATTCATGGCTGAAAGCAGAAACAATAAAAGAACCTAATCTTCTTCCACATTGGGAACAATTAGTAGTTTTAAATGAAGATGGTTCCACCTACATGGATCTGGTTACTAATGTGCCTGTAAATAATATGATTGGCAAATTGATCTATAGCATTACAGTGAATTTCATTGGTTTTCCCCAGATTACTAATGATATTACTATTGTAACATTACTGGCCATGAAGTTGCATAATATGCAACATTTTGATGAATACTTCAATGAATATCTTCATAGATTACATACATTATCACCTGAGTTGATATTAGAACCCAAATGGAAAGAGATTTTTGTTGCTTCTCTTCCTCAATGGGTCTCTACGGCAATTGTAAATAAACTGCCAGGAAATGTTGGGGATTATAAATTTGGGATAATTAGGCAAGCAGTCAAAGCAATCATAGTTGAGCTTTGTTCCCAAATGAAGATTGCTAGGGCTGCAACAAATCCCAAAAAGCCACATGGTTATCAGCAATTGTGTAAACAATGGCACCTTGGAAAACCTGACAATTCTGGAGGGCATAGAAGAAAGAAAAAACATTTCAAACAGAAGAATTCTCAGTTTTCCAAGGACAAATCAAAGAAGAGACACATCAAAACAAAGCCTTATAAACATACAAGAATGTTCTCTAAAGAAAAAGAGATCATCTGTTATAATTGCAACAAGAAAGGCCACACAGCTCCAAACTGCCCAGAAAAGAAGACTGAAAAATCAAAGAAGAAAATAACATACAGAAACAAAAAAAGGAAAAATTAATTTCTTTGATTTACGTAGTAGCTGTGATGAATTAGTTTCTTCTGACTCTGATACAGAAGAAGATGTAAATTATGTTTATTCTACTGACTCTTCAGATGAAGAATGGTGCAGAGATCCTCACTGCATAGAATGTAAAGACTGTGAATGCAGTGATCCAGACATCTGCAATTGTAACACAGTCAGAACGATGAAGTCAGAAGAAGATGAAGTTAGCAGAAATTTGTTCATGCAGATGATGGCTGCAACAGATCCTCAAATTAAAGAAATGTACAAGTCCTTGTTGACAGACCACTTCAACAAGCCATCATCCAGTTCAAGAAAGATTCCAAATAAGGGGTATGTTCCACCTGCCTCTTTATTCTCAGTTGAAGCATTGACTCGGCAATTCCGAAATGAAGATTTTGGAGAAGATTTGCCTCAGACCTTGCCTGCAGTTCATCAGGAAATTAAATAACTGAGAAAGACGATAAAAGAAAACAGGAGACTGTGCATTGAGAATCACCAAGACCTGAATATCAGATTGATGAAAGTCCAAGGAGCATCATCTTCAGAGAATCCTGATGTTTCAGGAAAAACATAAAATTGGACTTTCCATATGAATCCAACCATGACACACAGCAAGCAACATGACAGTTCAGAAGAAGAAGAAGAAGAAAAGGACAGAACAGATTTTGGATGCAATATCATAAACAAAGATGTGATGTATTGCATAAGAATGAAAGTTAAGGTTGGGAACCAATATGAATACTGGAAAATTCTCATGGATACTGGTTCTAGACTAAACATTGTGAGTGATACTGTAGTAAGCATGAACCATCGAAGGCCAACTGCTTGTCCAAAGATTACTACAGCAAGTGGTGAGAGTACCACTAGGCATGAAGCAGAGATTGATGTGTTCCTAGATGACAAAGTTGGTGTTCATCTAGTATGTCCAGTAGTCACAGGAATGGATTGTGCAATGTATCTCGGCACACCATTCTTCCAGAATTTTGAAAAGCATGGAACCAAGCTTGATACAAACAGCCAAAGGTATGGATATTTTGTTAGCTTGGGAGATAAAGAGATATTTTTTCCATTTATTAATTCTAATTCGCCAAACAGATTGAAGAGGATTGACAGAATGCAGAATCTGTTGGCCAAAATGGAAACCAAGAAGGAAATATTAAAGACAGAAGAGAATTTAGATAGTGGGAAGTTTTCTACTCAAATAGCAGATCTCACTGTTAAATTTAAAGAATGCTGCTCAGAGGATCCAAATGCCTTTTGGCATATCAAGAAACAAGAAGTGGATCTTCCTATCAAAAGAGACTTTAGTGGGAAGTTAAGAAGATCTAAAGCGGTAGCAATGAATGAAGAACAGATGAAGTTATGCCGAGCTGAAATAAGAGACCTGTTAAAGAAAGGGTTGATCAGAAAAAGAAAAAGTCCAATTGCATGCTTTGATTTTTATGTAAATAAACATGCTGAAATCGCCAGGGGTAAGCCAAGACTTGTTGTGAATTATAAACCTCTGAATGATATTTTAGATTATGATGCCTATCCGCTGCCTAAACCTTCTATGATACTTGCACGAATATCCAGATCAAAGATTTTCTCTAAGTTTGACTTAAAGTCAGGATTTTGGCAAGTAGGGATAAGAGAAGAGGATAAATGGAAGACTGCTTTCTCAGTTCCAGAAGGACATTATGAATGGAACATCATGCCATTCGGCTTAATAAATGCTCCTTCTGCATTCCAAAGAATTATGGATGAAACTTTTGAAGGAATGGAAGGATTCCTGAAAAGTACATTGATGATTTACTGATTCATTCTGGTAATATTTCTGACCATATCAAACATTTGAAAATCTTTCTATGCAGGGTCAAAGAAATGGGAATAGTATTATCAGAGTCCAAGATGAAACTATTCAGGCCTATGATCGATTTCTTAGGATACAACATACAGTATGGTTCATATACTGTGATCCAAAGAAGTCTGAATTTTGTTGATAACTTTCCAGACGAGATAAAAGACAAGACTCAGTTACAGAGGTTCTTAGGGAGTCTTAACTATATTTCAAAGTTTATCAAGCATTGTGCTCAAGAAAGAAAATTGTTAAATAAAAGACTCCAGAAAGCCCCTATTCCATGGAGCAAGGAATGCACAGAGGCTGTAAAATCAATAAAGGTAAAGGTAAAAGGCATTCAACCTCTTTCTCCAATAAGGGAAGACTGGGAGAAAATCATCATGACTGATGCAAGTTATGAGGGATGGGGAGCAGCCCTATGTCAGAAAGTCCCTGATAAGAAAAATGGCATAGAAGTATGCCAATATGCTTCTGGCCTCTGGGCTAAGGGCCAACTCAACTGGTCAAGTTTGAAGAAGGAGCTCAGGGCAGTTTGTCTAGGAATTGCTAAATTCCGAGATTTTGTAATATATACCAGATTTACAATAAGGACAGATTGTCAGCCTTTGCAATCTGTAATTCGCAAATGTGATTTTGAAGATGCTGCAATGGTGAGATGGATAATGCAGCTCAGTCAGTATAATTTTGATATAGAATTCATACCAGGTAACAAAAACAGTTTTGCTGATATGTTGAGCAGAGAGTTTCTGACTGGTCACTCAATTTCAAGCCTACAGTGCAACTACATAAGAAGAAGAGAAAGCACTGTTGAAATTGAAACACCAAATGGATGGATAAGTTACATGATTGAAACTCCATTAATCTTCCATGAAAGAGATTGGTACCCGGTTAAGGAAATCAGGTATCGAGAAGGTTTTCCATATCTTTTGACGGAAACTATGCAAGATGAAATGAACCAGGAATCAGTAGAAGCCTTAGAATATCTGGAGCATATCGACAGTATCCATTACACACTTGAAAGAGATGACAGAGATTATGATAGAATGACAAGCTGCCATATCACACTCAGAAGATTTGGCAATCATCTTCATCGAGAAGATTATGATCCTGACAGACAAAAAGAGTGCTTCTACTCTGCAATGAACATTCAAAATTGTTCAACAAACTTTTTCTATGCAGTACAAGCCTCTTTCTTATTTGAAGGAATGTATGTTGATGACTTAGAACAAGAGGATCCTACTCCTGACTGGTTCATCGAATGGTGGAAGATCTATGGCCTCTCTGGATTACTCATAAAACCATATACTCTACAAATACTCAAAATACCAGGGTTCAGTGAACCGACATCCTATATGAGTGGACTTCCATACAAAAGTGTAGAGCATATTGCTGACATAAGTGATCTGGCCTTTTCCCAAGCGATAAGGCGCTGTGGACATATCAGGTGGTTTGTCACAAATCACTATAAAGCAAGAAGAATATCTTCTAGTACCAATTATGAAGATTTTCACAATCAAGTTGACACCACTTTAAATCCATACCAGCCGATTGATTTTATGCAGCCACCTAATCAGAATAATTCTCAGACATGGGAATCGGAGAAAGAAATCCAGGTGCAGTACTTCAATAATTTCCTGGTAGAACATTACCAATACCAGCATTACACATATCCTCAGATTGTTTACTACACCATGATGTAGAGTGTTGTCTTTTCGGCCGACTATGGTGCCGGACGAGCTTTCGTGGATTCCCTCGTCCTGGAATCTCCACTTTGTACATTTTGAGATTTGAAAAATCTTTTTTTTTATGTCATTCCAGTCTTTCGAGGGTTCACTCATGAATCTCCTCTGTGTAAATAGTATATTAGTACTATGATTCGGTCCCCACATGCCTCTGGCTCTCTGTTAAAGAGTAGGGATGAGATAACATAGGACGATATTGTCCTATGCCCGAATCTACCTTGCGGTGATCTATTCAGATCTGTCCAAGTATGAGTCACTAGTCTATACAAAGGACTTCGGCATCTGTCGAAGTACTTTCAAAATGAGTCATCAGTCTGTACAAAGGTTCTCATGAGTAATTGTTCCCTTCGAGCTTATAAATAAGTCTGAGCTGCGAAGTAAGGGGCATTCGGTCGAGTCCAGTCTTGAGTCTGAGTCGAGAAGTTCTCCTGCTCTGCATCTGCGGACGATCAGTCTGATCTGCTTGCAACACGAGAAATTCTCAAAGTCTTTAGGTGATTCGAGAAGCCTGCGCATCAGCGCTCGACGCTGGTGTGAACCTAAAGTGGCTGGATCCTTAGTTGGTCTGATGGTCGGTATTCTGTAAAAATCTTTGAGACTCAGTCTGTCAGTTGGCCAGGTAGCCTGTAGATCTGTTATGCTTCGGCTAACTCATATCTACTAAATGCTGCAACAGTCAATCTGAGGAAGAAGATCATCTGTAAATCTTTGTTCCAGCAGTTTGCTTAATAAAATTTCTCTGAGTTCTGTGGTATCTATCTTTTATTTCCGCATAATGGTATCAGAGCCATGTATTTGTTTGAGTGGATGTTGTAAGTGAGATATTGTCTGAGTGGATCACGAATTTGTTGAGGCCGGGTATAGCGTTTGTAGCCCATGGTTGCCGTAGTTAGCGTTTGAAGGGTGTTGAAGACGTCTGGCGTAGAATTCGAGTCGAAGAAGCCGCAATTTCTTCTGCAACAGAAAGCCGCAAAACATACTGATTTCATCTGCAAGATTTTCCGGGTATTTCTCTTAAAAATCTTCTATGGATACTCCTAGAACCTCATCAGCTGAATCTTCTGCATCTGTTTTCGGGTCTAAACACTTTAGAACGATGAAAGATGAAGAGAAACAAAAATCTGCTTTAGAGAGTTTATGTAGATCTGAATCTACTTCTGGTAATTCTGCTATAGTAGAAAAAGAAGAAACAGACCCTTCTGTTAATTGGAAACTTCCCCCAGTTTCTCCACAGGATGTATATAGAAATTTGTCTTCTTTTAATCTCAGAGCCCTCAGCCAAATCAAAATCAAAGAAAAATCCATCAAGGCCGGCTTAACTTTGAATGCCATGTTGACTATATCTCTTCTTGAGGATAAACATATCAAATCAGCCCGTAAAGCTGGGTACCAGTACGTCCATCTGGGGATGGTGAGGATAGGACTGAATGCATTACATAGAAAAGGACAAAAAGCCTATGTATTTTCAGCCTTATTTGATAATCGATGGACTACCTTCACACAAGCCATGATAGGAGGTATTGAAACAAGTCTTGCTGAAGGCCCAGTACAATATGATGTTTATCCAGATTTTTCTGTAGCTCTTGATGACCCTAACGTCCTACAATGCCTAACTCTAGGTATCCAGACTACTGGGTATGAAAACTTCAAGAAAAAATCAAAAAATTTATCCATTTTCTATATTACGTGTGTTAGATTCTATAACACAACAATTCCTGCTGTTTTACATTCCCCAGATAAAGATGAAGGTAGAGTTACCTTAATCCAGTATGACTCCTCCTGCAACCCAGTTGCACCTGTCCATGTTTCCAGGAATGACCTATGTCCACCTGATGACTGGGTAACTAATTGGGGAAAACCAACCAAGAAACCAATTGCAGCTGCACAGTCTATTATCACAGAAACAGATGGAAGAGTTACTACCAGATTCCCCAGAATCAATACATTCCAGAGAGAAGAACCCTCTACTTCTGTTTCAGCAATACCAACTACAATCAGTCAGCTACATCCTGAACAGTCTGCTATCTCCCCACAATTTGAAATAGACCAGTTGGTTCTTGATTCAATCAAAAGAATGTTTTTACCACAAAATCCATCTCCGCCTTTCAGTTCTGTATGTGATCATCCCCACTGCTCAAAAACCTTTTGTCAATTCTCATCTGAGCCTCCAACACCTCATGGTGACTCTTCAAAGAGAATCAATATGATAAAATTCACTCCTTTGTCTGATTCTTCCGAAGAAAGTTTTAAGCGTGTTACATTTTTTAACCCGCAAGAAGAACTACTTGTACAAACTGTTTCCAGTTCTTCTACTAGAGGCCTTGGATATGTAAAAGACTTGCCCATTCCTTCCTATAGGAAAAATCCCATTGATAAAATACCAAAGCATGTTGAAATTCCTTCTGACTCTGAGATCATAGCATTTTTAAAGATTTTCAAAGGAATTGGTCCTTATGATCCAGAAGATGCTTGGAAGAAGAAAATGTTTAATTGGGATATGTTTACTCATGAAAAGGAACACTTATATCTGCAAGAAGTCAGACTTCTTGAAAAAGATGACAGGCCTGCTTTTAACAAGCAGAATGTTGAGAAATGGAAAGAATGGATGCAGGCAAATAACCAGTGGATATCATTCTATGAATGGTATTACCCCTCTGCAAACATTATAGAAGAATCCTTAATGAAGCAATTTAGGAATCAGGCCAAACAGAAGAAAATCAAGGATTCTCAAAGGTTTGTAGAAGAAAGGATGTCAGAAAATCATGTTGTTATTCTTCCTCCTCTTAAAGTCCCTGAGTTTGATTCAAAGATCCATAATATGATGACCAAACCAAATATCTCAAGAACTTTGATAGCAGTTAGGCAACAAGGAGAGGAATTGATAAGAAAGATCTGTTTACAGTTCCGGGTAAACATGATGAGATCAGGTACTCCCAATAAGCATAAATGGGAACTTCTTGATGGTTCAATTCATGAAACTGATACAGATTTTCCTCCTTGGAAAATTTTTATCATCAGAAATCAAGATGGGAAATTGTATAGAGTCCTCCCATCCCATTCTGATGATCCATCCATAACAGCAAAGGATTCAATTGCTGCCACAAACTGGACAAATCTAGCATTATCTAGCCTTGAGAAATATCTAAAAACCAGATTTGACTCTATTGATACTGCATGTTCTGAATTAAAGCTTATGGTGGGAAGAGTATTACAGAAGCAAGATTATAACACTGTTTGTTTAAATGAAAGTGTAAAAACTCTGACAGAAAATGATCAGACAATTGCACAGAGTTTAGATAAACTCTCCCTATCTACAGAATGGAAGATCCATGAAGCATCTGTTGCTCATGGAAGAGAAATTTTCAAAGTTTCTAGTAGTCTTGAGTTGGTTAAGAAACAAGTCACAAAAGTCACCAAAGGAATTGATTCCTTGAAGAAAAAACCAAACTCAGATGCATATAAGACAGCTACTCTTTTTTCTAAACCTAAGAGTACGCTTCCATATTCTCTTACCTCTTCTGTCGAGAGTCTTATCAAGGCCCCCAGTTCTATAAATTTTCCTCCACCAACATCATCACATCCATATTCTTTGTTTGCTAATCCCAGCATTTTCAGCCCAGTTCCTACTTCATCAAAGCAAAAATAAACTGAAGAAAGCTCACAAAAATACAAAACAAGTTTCTTATTTGGAGAAATTCCAGAAGATGAATCAGAAGAAAATAAAGATCATACAAGTCTTCACAAAATTGATTCAGTACCAGAAGTTGAAGAGCTTGAAGCCTGTATTGATAATTTCTCTACCCAAGATAAAGAACAGTTTGGTATTTCTATTCCAAAATAAAATACTGAAACACAAGTTCATGCCACATCCTCTAGATCCCGATGGGATACTACTTGGAATCCTGCCCCAGACAGACGAGATTTAATGAAGTCAGAATATCATAAAGATTGGTCTGCTAATTCCACATATTCGTGGAACATTGATAATTGTACAGAAGCCGAAGTCATGTCTGTTTTACATTCAATGCTTGTTTGTTACAGAACATATCTCTCAGATGATATTGGCCCAGTAAATGCAACCAGAAGGATCATAGGAGGATTTGAGGGTACTTTAGATTCATGGCTGAAAGCAGAAACAATAAAAGAACCTAATCTTCTTCCACATTGGGAACAATCAGTAGTTTTAAATGAAGATGGTTCCACCTACATGGATCCGGTTACTAATGTGCCTGTAAATAATATGATTGGCAAATTGATCTATAGCATTACAGTGAATTTCATTGGTTTTCCCCAGATTACTAATGATATTACTACTGTAACATTACTGGCCATGAAGTTGCATAATATGCAACATTTTGATGAATACTTCAATGAATATCTTCATAGATTACATACATTATCACCTGAGTTGATATTAGAACCCAAATGGAAAGAGATTTTTGTTGCTTCTCTTCCTCAATGGGTCTCTACGGCAATTGTAAATAAACTACCAGGAAAGGTTGGGGATTATAAATTTGGGATAATTAGGCAAGCAATAAAAGCAATCATAGTTGAGCTTTGTTCCCAAATGAAGATTGCTAGGGCTGCAACAAATCCCAAAAAGCCACATGGTTATCAGCAACTGTGTAAATAATGGCACCTTGGAAAACCTGACAATTCTGGAGGGCATAGAAGAAAGAAAAAACATTTCAAACAGAAGAATTCTCAGTTTTCCAAGGACAAATCAAAGAAGAGACACAGCAAAACAAAGCCTTATAAACATACAAGAATGTTCTCTAAAGAAAAAGAGATCATCTGTTATAATTGCAACAAGAAAGGCCACACAGCTCCAAACTGCCCAGAAAAGAAGACTGAAAAATCAAAGAAGAAAATAACATACAGAAACAAAAAAGGAAAGATTAATTTCTTTGATTTACCTAGTAGCTGTGATGAATTAGTTTCTTCTAACTCTGATACAGAAGAAGATGTAAATTATGTTTATTCTACTGACTCTTCAGATGAAGAATGGTGCAGAGATCCTCACTGCATAGAATGTAAAGACTGTGAATGCAGTGATCCAGACATCTGCAATTGTAACATAGTCAGAATGATGAAGTCAGAAGAAGATGAAGTTAGCAGAAATTTGTTCATGCAGATGATGGCTGCAACAGATCCTCAAATTAAAGAAATGTACAAGTCCTTGTTGACATACCACTTCAACAAGCCATCATCCAGTTCAAGAAAGATTCCAAATAAGGGGTATGTTCCACCTGCCTCTTTATTCTCAGTTGAAGCATTGACTCGACAGTTCCGAAATGAAGATTTTGGAGAAGATTTGCCTCAGACCTTGCCTGCAGTTCATCAGGCAATTAAAGAACTGAG
>APFE030798508.1:0-15196 GCA_000404065.3 Pinus taeda
TATCTTCTCCCATGAAATTGTGAGAAGCCCCACTATCTACCATAGTGAGTATATCAACATCTCCCACTTTCATCCGGACATACTCCCACTTGTTCCTCTCGGGATCCTTCCGAGAGATCACCTCTGTAGCAGCAGCAGTGCTAAGAACTTGCATCATACCCACAGAAGCACCTTCATCTTTCGTACTAGATTGTGCTATGGCAGCCAACTTCGGTTTAGAGGGACAATTCTTCACCGTATGTGGCCCTGCATAAATCCAACACTTCAAGACATTCTTTCCCTTCGAATCATCAGACTTCGAAGTCTCTTCTTTCTTCTTCTCTTTTGGTTTATCGGACTTCTTCTTCCTATCATCAGAAGTCTCATCATAGTTCTCAACCAACCTGTCAACTGCAGCAAAGGCTTCTTAAAGTGTACGAATCCTTTTTCTCTTCACCTCATTGCGTGCCCAAGGCTTCAATCCAACAATGAAATTGAATACCTTGTCTCTCTCCGCCATATCAGGTAGCTCAAGGACCGCACTTGCATACTCCCTTTGATAAGTTTGAAGGTTCCCGGTTTGCTTTATAAACTTAATCTTCATCCTAGCTTCCCATGTTTCATCCCGAGGACTAAAATGGGCCTGCAAGGCTCCCTTCATGTCATCCCAAGAAGTGATGTCGGTAGCATTTCCATTTGCAACCTGTTCCATCCTTCTTCTCCACCACATCTTGACATCTTTTGTAACGAATTGAGCAGCAACTTTGACCTTAGTCTCATCATCGGATAGACCCAATCTCTCCAAGTATTGCTCCATGTCCCACAAGAAGTTACCAAGAGTCTTTGCACTCCTTTTACCATCGAATGAATCTGGTTCCTTGACTTTCACATGAGGCACTCCTCCACCTGAGCCATGCCTCACGACCTTCTTCAACACCGCTATTTCATCCCTGGCTTCGTCAAGAGCTTTCTTCAAGTCCATGATCTCTGCTAGACCTTGGTCCCTTGAAGCTTCAACGTCCTTGACCCTGAATTCGAGTTGTGTACACATAAAATCAGTGTACTCATGTTGAGTTTGGAGATCATCGAGCTCATCCTTCATCTTCAAGAATGCCTTTTGTTCTTCCACAACAAGGTCCAACCTTTCTCCAAAATGAGCTTCTAAGAAATCCACCCTTTCCACCACTTTCTGCATCAGATCGAAAGTGTCCACAGGACTACAATTAGACCCGGCATGTGATTCAGCCATTTCTAAACTTTTCTTCCTTTGTAATCGAGTTTCGACCATGCACCGGCTTCACCTACAACCCAAGTCCTTGAAGCCACACTTAGAGTGTTTCACCAACCTCTTTCCCTGCAAGAACCTGTCTCCACGGCCACTCCTTTGTCAACCAAGATATCTGCCCTGATACCCCCTTCACTTCGGTGAAGGTGTGTATGCTCTGATACCACTTGTCATGCCCCCAACTCTTTTTTTCTTAAGTTGAGCGGGTGCGGCGCCGCCTAAACGACTCACCATTTCCATGGTTAAGTGTTTTACGAACTACGTCTTTACTTTTATAAAACTTCACTTGTTAAATTATAATGTGCAGAATTCCATTATAAGATACATGATAAACATAACCGAGAACAACAACAATCCATGTATAAAAGATCTTTTTATTATAAGTGGAAATTTTACAACATGACCGGGAGACTATGCTCAACCGGCGTTTATAACAGGGCGGGGGCCTGCCTGTGCAAGAGCGCACGACAGTCTACCCAAACCTCACCCAAAATACAATGAGAGCGTTCGCCCAAACGATGGGTGCGCCCTGCCACCGTGCACGCCCAACCGCAATACCAACCAACGCCCAACACTACACAGCGTTCACATCTAACCACGGGTGGGCGGGTTGCCCACGCCCTCGGCCGGTCGTTCACCCGACGGGCGGGAAGGCGTTCACCCACGCCCAAGTATGGTTCTACCCACGTGCTGCCGCTCGACTTGCCGCACCTACACACTGCCTGCCCGGCGTTGCGGGCGCATCTCCGTGCAACCTACAGTTACCACCACCCTTCTCCTTCGCACTAAGACTGTGCATTAGGCTGCGATGATGAACCTTGACCGATTTTCGATGTCTCCATCCAACGTTTTCCTCCACTGTTTTATATGTGTTGTAGGAGGGGGCTACCACCTGGCCGACCTCCACAACTCGCCATACTCATGCCCGATCTCTGCCGCCACACATGGTCGGCCCGCCCTCCGTGCGAGACCACCCGACAACCGTGTTCAACACTTCAACCCACGCTCGGTCAGCTTGCCCATGAGTTATCTCCAGCTTGTGGTATAAACATGCGATGCGCTCTCCATAACCGCGTGCTCATCTGTCGCGTTATTGGAGCACCCGCCATACTTAGTCGCATTTTCGCTCGGTGAGGGGTGCGCGCCCATGCTGAGGCACTAGGGCGGTACATCCTCCCCCACTGGAAATCATTATCGCCCTTGACAATCCTCCACGTCTAAGTACTCTCCGCTCAAATCTCGCAATCTTCCTCTTCCATCTCCAAGTGAGTCCTCCGATTCCCAACTCTCCTCTTCCGGTGCTTCCTTCCATCTGACAAGGTACTCCCGTTTCTGGTGGCAACCAATCCCTGTAGTTCTGAAGTCCAAAATCTTCTCCAACTCCAAGCCCGATTTGTCCACTTTCCCAGCTGGTCCTCTCTGCGGTTCAACTCTCTCTAGATGGTCTGAATCAAGCCTACATCTCTTCAACTAACTCACATGAAAAACTGGATGTTTCATGTGCATATGGTGCGGAAGCTCCAGCTTGTAAGCAACCTCCCCCACTTGCTTCTCCACACGAAATGGTCCCTCATACTTCCATGTCAGTTTGGAGGCTGTCCCCTTGGCTGGCTGAAACTGCTCTCCGGTAATCCTGAGAAACACCATATCTCCCACACTGAACTGCACATCCCGTCTTCCCCGATCAGCGTTCTTCTTCATTCTCCTTGCAGCATCATGCAAGTGCAACCGTGCCAACTCCAAGGTCTCCTCCCAAGCCTTCATGAATCTCTTCGCATGAGGACTCCTCATACGACCTGTAGTCTCAATGGTGTGCGGAGCAACCGGCATCTGCCCACTCACCAACTCAAATGGACTATACCCCGTCGCAGAACTCTTTTGAATATTGTAGCTAAACTGAGCAATATCCAAGAGTTCAGGCCAATTCTTCTGATCAGCCGTGACATAATGTCTCAAGTAGTCCTCCAGCAATGCGTTGATAAGCTCGGTCTGCCCATCTGTCTGCGGATGGTAACTCGAACTCATTAGCAACTCTGTTCCAACTAACTTGAACAATGTCGTCCAAAATCTCCCTGTAAATCGTGGATCTCTATCCAACACAATACTCAATGGCATACCCCAATACTTCACCACGTTCTTAAAGAATAACTCGGCAGTACTCTTAGCTCCACAAGGTATCTTTGTTGGAACAAAGACAGCATACTTGGAAAAACGATCAACAATGACCATGATCCCATTATACCCCTGCACCTGCGGTAACTGAACAATGAAGTCCATAGAGACACTCATCCATGGCCTCTCTGGAATAGGTAAAGGCTGCAAAAGTCCTCCTTGTTTCTGATTATCCGATTTGTCCTGTTGACAAATGATGCACGTATGTACATACTCCTCCATCTCCTCCCGTATCTTCTCCCAAAAGAACCCCCTCTCCAACAATGCCAAAGAACGACGCTGCCCTGTGTGGCCAGCCCATGGAGAATCGTGGCACTCCTTCAAGAGGTACCTCCTAAGACCAGATGTTTTTGGAACATAGAGTCGGTTTCCAAAGAACAAGTAACAGTCCTGTAGAAAGAACCTGCGTGTCTTCCCTTCCCTTATCTGCTTCACTATATTCTGCGTCAAAGTATCGGTTTCCACACTTTCCTTCAGTTTGTTTTTCATCTCTTCCGACATATGAATTTGACTTCTACTCCTTGCTGCCCGCTCTTCTCCCTCCAATGGTGCAAGCTGTCCCTTCCTACTAAGGGCATCTGCTAGTGCATTGTGTCTACCCGGTCTATACTCAATAGACATGTCAAACTCTACCAAGAAGTCCTGCCAACGAGCTTGCTTCGTAGAAAGCTTCAATTGTGATGCAAAATAACTCGCTGCAACGTTGTCAGTCTTGAAAACAAAAGGCTTCCCAATCAAGTAGTGCCTCCATACATGAAGATAATGGATGATCGCAGTCATCTCCTTCTCATGAACCGGATACCTCCACTCTCTATCCTGCAACTTCCGACTCTCATAGGCCACCCGATGCCCATCCTGCATAAGAACCCCTCCTATGGAAAAATATGAAGCATCAGTGTGCACCTCGAATGGTCTCTCCAAGTCAGGTAACTTCAGTATCGGTGTTGTAACCATCCTTCTCTTCAAATCATCAAATGCCTTTTGACATTTCTTCGTCCAACACCACTTCTTGTCCTTTTTCAGTAGGTCTGTCAATGCCGATGTTACTTTGGAGTAGCCTTCTACAAACTTTTGTTGGTAGTTGGTCATGCCCAAGAACACCCTCATCTCATGGACATTCTTCGATTCAACCCAGTCCTCGATAGCCTTCACCCTGCTCGGCTCCATCTGTATGTACCCTTGACCAACAATGTGCCCAAGGAACGGAATCTCAGTCTGAGCAAACACACACTTAGACTTCTTCAAGAACAACTGATTCTCCCTCAGTGCCTTGAAAACCATCGCGAAGTGCTTCTTATGATCCTCCATGTTATCACTCTAAACCACTATATCGTCCAAGTATACCACCACGAACGTGTCCAAGTACGGTCGTAGGACATCATTCATCAAAGTGCAAACTGTCGCAGGAGCATTGCACAACCCAAACAGCATAACAAGGAACTCAAAGCTACCATACCTTGTTATGATCACGGTCTTCTTCTCGTCTCCTTCAGCAATCCGTACCTGATAGTAACCATGCGTCAAGTCTAGCTTGGAAAACACTCGGGCTTTCGCAAGCTTGTCGAAGCAATCAACAGCCAATGGAAAAGGATACATGTTCCTCACCGTCTGTGTGTTCAATGCACGGTAGTCATAGCACATCCTTAGCTCATTTCTATCCTTCTTTCGCTGGAATAATACCGGAGCTCCATATGGGGACCTTGAAGGTCTAATGAAACCTGCATCAGCTAACGCCTTTAGCTGTCGTTTCAATTCCTCCAACTCAGGCCCTAATAAACAATAAGGTGCTTTAGCCGGGGGTTCCTTCCCTGGTTCAAGCTCAATGCTATGGTCCACCGCACACCTTGGTGGAAGCTTCTTTGGAAGCTCATCATGCATCAAATCTGCATATTCGGCAAGCACATCAGAAATCTTAGCTTAAATAGGCGTCCCCACATCATCACCTTCGACTCCCTTGAACATCACCGCATATGTCTCCATATCTGATTCCTTCATGGCTCTCTCCAAACTTAGTGCAGAAACATGTTGCACCTTGACTTCCTTCCTTTGCCTATGTGTGGGCAAAGTCCAAGTTCGTGTCTGCCCAACCAGCACCACCTCATCACAGAAGGGGACAACAATAGCCTTGTTTCCCTTCAAGAAATATTGTCCAAGTATTACATCGAAGTTGTTCATCTCCATGACCATGAAGTCCAACTGACCCGTCCAGTCTCCTATCTGCACCGGCACTTCGTGTGCCAAACCTGTCACCTTCGCCTTAGAGTTCACTGCCTTGACCTCCATGTTGGATGGAAGGATCATCAGTTCGACATCTCTAGCCAACCGTGTCGTCATGAAGTTATGGGTAGCCCCTGTGTCCACAAGAGCTTGAGTGGTCTTTCCACGGACCATCAAGTCTACGAAGCCCAGACTGTTCATCCATGATTTCTCCATAACCTGCATACATTTTCGTTCTCGTCGCTTATCATCAAGACTCTTCAACCCTGAATCAGATTTCATTGCAACTTCAACCTTCCATGAACCTGCTCTGCTACCACCTGTCATGCCCCCAACTCTTTTTTTCTTACGTTGAGCGGGTGTGGTACCGCCTAAACGACTCACCGTTTCCATGGTTAAGTGTTTTACGAACTACGCCTTCACTTTTACAAAACTTCACTTCTTAAATTATAATGTGCGGAATTCCATTATAACATACATGATAAACATAACCGAGAACAAGAACAATCCATGTATAAAAGATCTTTTTATTATAAGTGCAAATTTTACAACATGACCGGGAGACTATGCTCAATCAACGTTAAAAATAGGGCAGGCGCCCGCCCGTGCAAGAGCGCACGGCGGTCTGCCCAAACCTCACCCAAAACACAATGAGAGCGTTCGCCCGAACGATGGGCATGCCGTGCCACCGTGCACACCCAACCGCAATACCAACCAACGCCCAACGCTACACGGCGTTCACCTCTAACCACGGGCAGGCGCGTTGCCCACGCCCTCGCCTGGTCATTCACCGTACGGGCGGGCGGGCGTTCACCCGCGCCCAAGTCTGGTTCTACCCGCGCGCTGCCGCTCGACCTGTCGCACCTACACATTGCCTGCCCAGCGCTGCGGGCGCATCTCTGTGCGACCTGCAGTTACGACCGCCCTTCTCCTTCGCACTAAGACTGTGCGTTAGGCTGTGATGATGAACCTTGACCGATTTTCGATGTCTCCATCCAACGTTTTCCTCCACTGTTTTATATGTGTTGTAGGAGGGGCTGCCACCCGGCCGACCTCCACAACTCGCCATACTCGCGCCCGATCACTGCCGCCACACATGGTTGGCCGGCCCTCCGTGAGGGACCGCCCCACAACCGTGTTCAACACTTCAACCCGCGCTCGGTCGGCTTGCCCACGAGTTATCTCCAGCTTGTGGTATAAACATGTGATGCGCTCTCCATAACCGCGCACTCATCCATCGCGTTATTGGAGTGCCCACTATACTTAGTCACATTTTCGCTCGGTGAGGGGCGCGCGCCCATGCTGAGGCACCAGGTGGTATCAGAGCAGGTTCATGGAAGGTTGAAGCTGCGGTGAAAGCTGATTTAGGGTTGAAGAGGCTTGACGATAAGCGACGAGAATGGAAATGTATGCAGGTTATGGAGAAATCATGGATGAACAGTCTGGGTTTCGTAGACTTGATGGTCTGTGGAAAGACCACTCAAGCTCTTGTGGACACAGGGGCCACCCATAACTTCATGACGACACGGTTGGCTAGAGATGTCAGACTGATGATCCTTCCATCCAACATGGAGGTCAAGGCAATGAACTCTAAGGCCAAGGTGATGGGTTTGGCACACGAAGTGCCGGTGTAGACAGGAGACTGGACGGGTCAGTTGGACTTCACGGTGATGGAGATGAACGACTTCGATGTAATACTTGGACAAGATTTCTTGAAGGGCAACAAGGCTATTGTTGTCCCCCTCTATGATTAAGTGGTTCTGGTTGGACAGACACGAACTTGGACTTTGCCCACACATAGGCAAAGAAGGGAAGTCAAGGTGTAGCATGTTTCTGCACTAAGTTTTGAGAGAGCCATGAAGGAATCAGATATGGAGACATATGCGGTGATGTTCAAGGGAGTCGAAGGTGATGAAGTGGGGACACCTATTTCAGCTAAGATTTCTGATGTGCTTGCCGAATATGCATATTTGATGCCTAATGAGCTTCCGAAGAAGCTTCCACCAAGGGTGCGGTGGACCATAGCATTGAGCTTGAACCAGGGAAGGAACCCCCGGCTAAAGCACCTTTTCGTTTATCAGGGCATGAGTTGGAGGAATTGAAATCACAGTTAAAGGAGTTAGCTGACGCAGGTTTCATTAGACCTTCAAGGTCCCCATATGGAGCTCCGGTATTATTCCAGCGAAATAAGGATAGCAATGAGCTAAGGATGTGCTGTGACTACCGTGCATTGAACAAGCAGACGGTGAGGAACAGGTATCCTTTGCCATTGGCTGTAGATTGCTTTGACAAGCTTGTGAAAGCCTGAGTGTTTCCCAAGCTAGACTTGAGGCATGGTTACTATCAGGTGCGGATTGCTAAAGGAGACGAGAAGAAGACCGCGATCATAACAAGGTATGGTAGCTTTGAGTTCCATGTTATGTCGTTTGGGTTGTGCAACGCTCCTGCGACATTTTGCACTTTGATGAATGATGTCCTACGACCGTACTTGGACTCGTTCATAGTGGTATACTTGGACGATATAGTGGTTTACAGTGACAACATGGAGGATCATAAGAAGCACTTGGTGATGGTTTTCGAGGCACTGAGGGAGAACCAGTTGTTCATGAAGAACTCTAAGTGTGTGTTTTCTCAGACCGAGATTCCGTTCCTTGGGCACATCGTTGGACAGGGGTACATACGGATGGAGCCGAGTAGGGTAAAGGCTATCGAGGACTGGGTTGAACTGAAGAATTTCCATGAGATGAGGGTGTTCTTGGGCATGACCAACTACCAACGGAAGTTTGTAGAAGGTTACTCCAAAGTAACATCGGCACTGACAGACCTACTGAAAAAGGACAAGAAGTGGTGTTGGACGGAGAAATGTCAAAAGGCATTTGATGATTTGAAGAGAAGGATGGTTACAGCACCGATACTTAAGTTACCTGACTTCGGGAGACCATTCAAGGTGCACACTGATGCTTCATATTTTGCCATAGGAGGGGTTCTTATGCAGGATGGGCATCCGATGGCCTATGAGAGTCGGAAGTTGTAGGATAGAGAGCGGAGGTATCCGGTTCATGAGAAGGAGATGACTGCGATCATCCATTGTCTTCATGTGTGGAGGCACTACTTGATTGGGAAGCCTTTTGTTGTCAAGACTGACAACGTTGCAGCAAGTTATTTTGCATCACAACCGAAGCTTTCTGCGAAGCAAGCTCGTTGGCAGGACTTCTTGGCAGAATTCGACATGTTTATTGAGTATAGACCGGGTAGACACAATGCACTAGCAGATGCCCTTAGTAGGAAGGGACAGCTTGCACCATTGGAGGGAGAAGACCGGGCAGCAAGGAGTAGAAGTCGGATTCAGATGTCGGAAGAGATGCAAAACAAACTGAAGGAAAGTGTGGAAACCGATACTTTGGCACAGAATATAGTGAAGTAGATAAGGGAAGGGAAGACACGCAGGTTCTTTCTACGGGACGGTTACTTGTTCTTTGGAAACCGACTCTATGTTCCAAAGACATCTGGTCTTAGGAGGCACCTCTTGAAGGAGTGCCACGATTATCCATGGGCTGGCCACCCAGGGCAGCGCCGTTCTTTGGCATTGTTGGAGAGAGGGTTCTTTTGGGAGAAGATACGAGAGGAGATGGAGGAGTATGTACATACGCGCATCATTTTTCAGCAGGACAAATCAGATAATCAAAGGCAAGGAGGACTGTTGCAGCCTTTACCTATTCCAGAGAGGCCATGGATGAGTGTCTCTATGGACTTCATTGTTCAGTTACCGCAGGTGCAGGGGTATAATGGGATCATGGTCGTTGTTGATCGTTTTTCCAAGTATGCTGTCTTTGTTCCGACAAAGATACCTTGTGGAGCTGAGCGTACTACTGTGTTGTTATTTAAGAATGTAGTGAAGTATTGGGGTATGTCGTTGAGTATCGTGTTGGATAGAGATCCACGATTTACAGGGAGATTTTGGACTACATTGTTCAAGTTAGTTGGAACAGAGTTGCTGATGAGTTCGAGTTACCATCCGCAGACAGATGGGAAGACCGAGCATATCAACGCATTGCTGGAGGACTACTTGAGACATTATGTCACGGCTGATCAGAAGAATTGGCCCGAACTCTTGGATATTTCTCAGTTTAGCTACAATATTCAAAAGAGTTCCGCGACGGGGTACAGTCCATTTGAGTTGGTGAATGGACAGATGCCGGTTGCTCCGCACACTGTTGAGACTACAGGTCGTATGAGGAGTCCTCATGCGAAGAGGTTCATGAAGGCTTGGGAGGAGACCTTGGAGTTGGAACGTTTGCGCTTGCACGATGCTGCAAGGAGAATGAAGAAGTATGTTGATCGGGGAAGACGGGATGTACAGTTCAGTGTGGGAGATATGGTGTTTCTCAGGATTACCAGAGAGCAGTTTCAGCCAGCCAAGGGGCCGGACGCCAAACTGACACGGAAGTATGAGGGACCATTTTGTGTGAAGAAGCAAGTGGGGGAGGTTGCTTATGAGCTAGAGCTTCCGCACCATATGCACATGAAACATCCAAGGATTCAAGGATACTAGCAATCCATTTGCCTCTTCTGCCTTCCAATCCTTCTTGAGTTAATATATCCTTTACAACAGCGTTAGGGACATATGCGATCACATGGGAGCAGAGGATGTAAATTCTGAAGTATTTAATGGCTTTGACGAGGGCGTAGGCTTGCTTTTCCATGATCTGAAATTTTAGGGGTGCATCTCTCAAAGCTCGGCTGAAGAAAGCTATCGGTTTCTCATTTCCCTGACCATCTTTCTACAGAAGGACTGCGGCTATGGTATGTTCTGATGTGAAAGAAAAAATGATAAAATCTCTGTCAAATTGAGGACTGGTAAGGGCAGGTGTTTGAGTCAGGGCCGTTTTTATACTCTCGAAAGCTTGCTTGCCCTCAAGGGACCATCTCACCTTGGCATCCTTTTTTAGCATGTTGCTCAATAGCCTTATTAGCTCGGCTAAATTGGGGATAAATCTCCTCAGGAAGTTAATTTTTCCGAGGAATCCTTGTAATTCTTTCGTGTTTCTTGGGTAAGGGATTTGGAGGATAGCTTGAATTCTTTCTGGGTCGATTCTGATCCCATCTTTTGATATTATATGCCCTAATAACCTACCTTCCTCCAGGGTGAACAGGGACTTCTTTGGGTTCAAGGAAATTTCATATTTCCTACATGTGATGAAAATTTGCCTTAAGTGCTTACGGCGTTGTAAGTCAGATTTGGAAAATGGGGTCAGGTCATCCAAGTAAACCATAAGGAAATCGTGTATCTCCTTAGCGAACGCGATATCCATTGCCCTCTGAAAGGTGGCGCTGACGTTTTTTAGCCCAAAAGGCATTTTAACATATTTGAACGTTCCCCACGGTGTGGTAAAAGCTGTCTTGTCCTGATCGTCTAGGTGAAGAAGGATTTGGTTAAATCCTGAGAATCCGTCTAGTAGAGAGATCCTAGAAGAACCCACTACTCTTTGCAAGATGTGGTCCATTTTAGGTAATGGGTAGTGGTCTTTTAGAGAGACTTGGTTTATATTTCTCAAGTCTACACACAGTCTTATCTCTCCTGTTTTCTTCCTGGTGGGAACTAAGTTAGATACCCATTCCGAAAATCTGATGGGCGCAATGATCCCTGCTTCAAACATTCTTTTTATTTCTTTTTCAATCATAGGGAGAATCATGGGGTTGATTCTTCTGAGTTTTTGTTTGAACGGTTTCTGATTCGGTCTTAGGGGAATGGTATGCTAGATTACTGAAGTGTCATAGGACTTCAAGCCCTCATAACTCCAGGAAAATACATCTTGAAATTCTTTGAACAGATCCACATATTTAGGTTTTTGGTTAGGAGGCAGATTTTTAGAAAGTTTAATCATCTTGGGATGTTCTGTTGTTCCTATGTTGTATTCTTCTATGGCGACATCCAAAGGTTCCATCTTTGGTTTTCTGGCCACATCGTTATCATCAAACATGTCTTCCAATGGGGTGAGGCTAGTAGGCAAAACATTTCCTTTTAGGTCAATAAACTCTTCTTTTACCTCGGCTGCCTTAGGTGAGCAAGACTGTTTCAGTTGCCCTATGTTTGTGCTGTTAAAAATAGTTGGGCTAAGCATTTGTTCAGCCATGGTGGTTGTTAGGGTCAGGCGATCTTCTTCTGCTAACTGTTGTGTTTCTGGTGTAGCATCCATGTCAATGTTTGTGCTAGAGAATTCATCTTCCAGAGTCAAAAAATTGTTAATCTGGACATCATCTTGGAATACCTGCCAACTCTCGACATTGTTAGGAATTGATGGTCTGTGTTTTACTTTTGCAGTGAAGCGGTGACTTGGTCCAAAGGGAAGCCTACATGTGCTAGTGAAGGTAGCTAGGCTATGAGCATGAATATTATGCTCTCGTGCGATTTTGGCCAACTCAAAATCACTGAAGGCGCTAAGCAATTCGCTGGCAGCGGCTCTGTAAGCTCTCATTCTACTATCATTAGCGACGAAGTTGCCCTTTATCTGTTGTATAATGAGGTCCGAATCACCTAGGATGGAAATTGTGGTAGCTCCCAGGGTTTTGAGCAGCTTGAGACCTAAGAGAAGGGCTTCATACTCCGCCATGTTGTTTGTACATCTAAAACTGAGTCTATAGGCGTGGCCTTGTGCATGATTCTCGTGAGTATTGTAAATCCACACTCTAGCCCCTGCTCCTAACTTGTTAACTGCACCATCAAATTCTAAATACCATGAGACCTCTTGTCCAAGGCGTGTATTGGGGATTTGAGGGGTATGCAGAGAGGATGAGCTGGTGACTTCTGCTTCGGGACTTTCTTCCTATCCTGTGCTGATTGCCCTCGCTGTTGAGACAATTTCATGCGAGTTGGCAACTGGTCTCTCACTAGCATTGGTCTCTTGCTCTAGGGATAGCGGTTTATCAGGAGTTGGAGGGCTTGTATTATCATTAAACAGAATAAAAGAATCCATATCAGAATGGATCGAGTATATCGGAAAATTTTGGGGTTTCTCCTCACTACTTACCACATATTTCATTAGTGTATCCCTATAAAGTCTCTTTGGTTGCCCAAAGACAGATATAGTGGCATAAGAGAGGTCGAGTTGAAGGGATCCTTGCAATTTTGCTCCCGATGATTTGGATAGCAGCATGCCATACTTCGTGGGGATGTCAGCAACTACTACATCCATTAAGATCATCTTGTTTGGGAACTGGACTAGGGATACACAAAGATCTTTGATTAAGCCCAGGCATTTGACCTGACTTGAATCAAACAAATACAGATCTTTATAGGGTCGGGTGACATCGAGGTTCAACTTTTCCATTACAGCTTTGGGCATGAGGTTGTGTGAGGCGCCTGAGTCAAACATAGCATTGTGTAGTATCTTATCGTGTATGTGCAGGCTGACATAGAAAGGTGGAACAGGTCCGAATGTTGTTTTTCCGTCAACCTCTGGCCCGAACAGTAGTTTAGGGGTGTCATCTAGAATGTTTACATCATCCCTAACTTCAGGCAATTGAAGCGATTTTTGAATTTGTTGTCTATATACAACATGTTTAGCCGGTTCTGAGAGGGGAATGGAGATTTTAAGTTTTCCAATTTCAGTTTCTAGGCTTAATGGTTTTTCTACTGGGTTCCGGGTATTGACAGTGGTGACCTTTTCTTTTTCACGTGTACTCTCTGTATCTCCTTTTGGAGCGTCCGTATCATGATGTATGACTGTCTGTGGTATCTCCGCTCTGGGAATATTTTTGGGAATGCTCTCCAGATATTTTTCAGGATGGGAAGTGGGCAGAGGCTACTCCATAGAACCATGAGTATCTGTTAAATCTTCCACAATAACTTGTTGAGAATTTGGGACATGGTTGTCAGTTGTTTGACCGTTGGTGCTTTTCCCTTTAGCTTTGTTGGGCTGCTTGCCCTCTTTTTCCTTGCTAGGCGGAAACACATCGACAGTCTGTGTTCTTAGTTTGTATTGCTTATATACCTCGTATATAGCAGTGTCATACCCTTGTTTAAAGTCAAAGGACTCTCCCGATTTAGTGCGGAATTGTTCTATATTAAGGTATGGTCGATTTTCTTCCAATAAGGAGGATTGTTGTTCATTTTTTGAATCAACCAGGTTCATTAGGGTCCCGTCTGTGGGATCAGCAAATGTAGATGCCTCAGCATAGTTTTCTTGGAAAGGAGGTCTGATGTCGTGATCCTGACTGGCCCTACCTATGTTCAAATTTTGGGTTTTTCTGAAGTTTGGGTTCCTCGCGGCATTAGGCTATTGATTTTCCCATGAATTTTTTCTCTCTACGTTGTCTAATCTATCTCCCATCCTGTTCATGGAACTGATGACTGCATCAAGCTTCTGCTCGAAAGAGGAGGGTTTTTCTTTGAAAGTGGTTTTTCTCTCGGATCTGGTTTTGTTTCTTTGAGCGATTAGGTTTGCTTCCACGCTTACTGTGGCGTCTTGCATTTCTGCGAGGCTTTGAGGGGCTCTTTCCCTTAATTGATACGCCATCTCGGCATCAAAGCCATCCGGGAATTTGTATAAAACAAGGTCCGGTGGAGGTCAAAAATTTGGTGGTATCACGTTGTAAGTATTGTTAAATCTAGCATAGTAATCCAGAACAGCTTCCCCTGGTCCTCTCTTAATAGACTCATATTCGGATAGTATGTGCAGGGGGTCCTTCCTTTTCTCCCATCTATTAATGAAGGTTTGGTATAAGGCTTCCGGATTTAGTATTGAATTAGGTGGAAGGGCCCTAAACCAGGTTCTGATATCACCGGTCAGACTTTGAACAAAGATCTTCATTCTCACGTTATCATCGTCTATCTCATAACTCTCGAAATAATCCTGCATTTTATTTGTATGTTGTAGGGCGGTGCAAGAGGTTGTGCCATCGAAATAAGTGATTTTCGATTGGTAGTCCTAAGGCATTGCCCCGGGATTAGCAGGTAGTTGTAATGGTGCATATCTGGCCATGATGACGGGGATGAGCGGAACACCTAAAGCGAGGGGGATTACGGGAATAACAGGGGAAGAAGGAGTAGCCGAAGGGGTATAGATATGTGGTCGAGGTGGGAAGAGCTACTTGGAGAAGGGGGTGATGAGCCAAGGGAACTCGGGGTAGACCGGAATAGAAATTTGACAGGGGTTGGTACAACAATTGGCTGAACTGTTTCAGGACTAACAGGGGTCTGGCAATCTTTTTGTTTTTGTTCCCTGACGATCTTAGGAATTAAATTAGGATTTTCAACGATGGGCGGGTTATTTGGATCAGGATTTGATTGTGTATTACGTGTCTGTTTCCTAGGAGCCAGCTTCTAATATATCTTTGAAATTTTTCTCAAAATATGCAACCACACAGGTCGGCTGATCCTTTCAAAATTCGGTTTCTTCCTCTGTAAGGCTGCAGACTGGTTGCATTGATTTATCTGAGGAGTTCCCCAGCGGAGTCGCCATTATGTTATCACTCAAGTTGTCCCTAGGCTCCTAATAGGGATACGGCCGAGGTAACCACAAACCAATCTTCTGATTGCAGGTT
>APFE030798545.1:3582-48970 GCA_000404065.3 Pinus taeda
ATGGTACACCGCTTGAAGCTACCTCAGATACAGAAACGAAGTGAACACAAAGTCCTTTATATTGATTGCATTAACAAAAGTATACAAAATCAGGTCTCAGCAAAACTTAATGCTCAAAGCTTGTTCTGAATCATGTAATTACAATAATTGATTCCCCCACACTCAATGGCGTGGTATCTTTATATAACAGAAATGACGAAGATATCTAGATACAAAAGATAAGTTAAAGCAGCGATCCCTCAGGATCAGAGATCCTGAGGGATTCGCTAATCGTTCAGTTCTTCTCGTTCCTTTCTTGCGTTCTCCGTCTTGGCGTTCTTTTCCTGGATCATTCGGCTCTAATTTTACTTGATCGCGTCCGCATCTGGTTCCCTAGCGAGGGAACAGCAGTTGCTTTCCCTTTGCTTCTTGTTTTTGCTCGATGATCCCCTGTTTCCGCGTCCTTCTGCATAGAAAACATCGATTATTGGTGATTGAGCTTTGTTTGTCCATTTTCACACAATTTATCAAAACCATTTTATTCTTTAGACTTATAATGCAGAAAAGGTTAGGAAAATTATTAGAAAACTACTAGATTGTTATTCAAAAAGCATACCTTCCAAGCGCTCCACACTGTCACATAGAGCCATGAATTGAGAGTAGTTCTGAAATGGAGTGATACCTCTCTGTGCCAAAGTGTTTATCTGAAACTGCAACCATTGTTCCCTGAGGTATAGGGCGTAGGATTTGGCCGACTGCCTACACTGCAGAGCTTCCATCGCCCAACTGGCCATGCAGGCTAGCTGAGCCTCCTTTTCTTGTACCTCCTGTTTCAAAAAATGTATCTCTAGCCCTGCTTGCAATTCTTTTTCTTGTAGTTGATGATTCAATGTCTCAATTTCAGCCTACATCCCTTCCCTTCTCTACTGTTCATCAGATGTTTCATTGGATGTTGTGGGCTCCTCCTGTTGCTGTTGTCCACCCAAGGTGTGGGGCCTATCCTCCATAAGGTGTCCCTGTAATTGTAGCTGTTGTTTGGGAAGCTCATTTTCTTCCTGGAGCTTGGCCCGCTGGCTGCTTTCTACATGCCGTACCAAATCCAATTCTTTCCTTGCCTCTTTGAGTTGTTCCTCCAACGGACCTATATCTGCCACACCCTTGAACTTGGTGATTTTCATCCAAGTGTGGGTCCTCACTCTCTCTTCCTCCAATGCAAAGAAGAGCGACACTGCAAATTTTTGGGGAATTATCCTTCCCACCTCTAGCAAGTTGTAGTAAGAGCCCAAGCTGGGCTGGGGGCTTGGTTACTCAATTTTCTCAGTCTTTTCCTCCTCCTGGGATGATGTAGCTACCTTATCTTCCAACTCTTTAGTCTCTTTTAGCCTAGCCAATGTATCCTGTAGAATTGTCTCAGCATCCTGTAGAGAGGCCTTTGTGTCTAACATTTTCATTCTTTCTCTCCAGGTGGATGTCTTCGGGCTTCCCCGTTCATAAGTGATGGATGCCTTGGAGGGAGACCTCTCCTTTTGTGTAGCTGGGGTGTCTACAATCGTGATTGGTTCTTTTGACGGTGGCTGGGGTCTGCCAGTCTTTATCCTCATGCTCCTTCTTGCCTTAAAATACATAGAAGGCTCCCTTTTTCTCTTCCCTTTTTGCTCTGGGGTTGTGCTTAAGGCAGCCAGCACTGCTGCTCCCTCCCTGGCCAATATCTCGGGTGATTTCTCATTTTTCTTCTCTGCCTCCATACTTCCTGTAGAAAGTCCTGTGCTGACTGTTTTCTAGCTTCCTGTAGAAACAGTTTTCTGCCTTCCTGTAGAAACGGTTTTCATTGTTTTGGCTTGCTTGGCTGGGGGTGCATTCTCTTTCAATTTTGTTGTGATTTCCTTGGGTGTGCCCTCACTTTCTTGGACTTTTTCAGTCCTCTCTACCCTGATTTGCAATCATTTCTCCATTGGTGTTTGTGCCTTTATTCCACCCACAGTTTTGGGCTCGGTAGCTTGGCCTTTCTCTTGTTTCTCTTCTTTTTCTTTCTATGGTGGTCTATCCTGGGTTTCCTTACCCTTGGCTTTCTTTTCGGTTTCAAGGTGTTTCCCTCCTTCACTACTGAATGAGGTGAGTTCCTTGGCTAGAATTCTTATATCATCATCTTTGGACATATTGTGGAAAATTTCCTAGGAGAGGGGGACAATGTAGGTATGGAGGCTGTCCTCTACCAGAAGCTTGATGAGCCCATGATGGGCTAGTTGATCTGGTGTCCCTTCCTTCAGTTTTGTGCCACATTCAATCAATGATTGCAAGAGAACATAGGGGATGATTAACTTCTGCTCTAGGGGTAGATCCAACCCATGTCTTAGTTCTTTTAGAAAACGAAAATGATAGCCGTAAACAATACTGAATCGCCCCTCACAGGTGATGTATTTCATAATTTGGAGACTAGCTTCACTCCATAGAGGATGTAAACTGGCCCTCCTTACCCCATTCTTATCTTCTGCAAACTATTCCTCTGGTAGGCAGAATTCTTTCTTGGCTTTTTGGCCTAGTCCTCTCTCCTCTTTGCTCCAGGGTATCCCCAATGGCAGGTCAGTGACTCGACTAAAAATTTCAAGGGTTAGCTTTAAGGTCAACCCTATGAAATTCATAGTGGCCAGTGTCTTTGATTTAGGTTGCAGAGACAACAAGAATTATTCTGTTATTGCATCGTCGTGTCCTTGAATTTTGTCACAAAATGCTATCCAGTTGGCACGGGTGAAGAGGTCCACTACTGTGGGGTGTTCACGCAATTTTCTGGAATCCGAGGGTTCCTTCCTGATAAACCCTCCTGGCATGGTGAGAGTACTTTGTTTTGGCTTGTGCTCTGATCAGAAAGGGGTATTCTGTTTATGGTTTCCTTCCCTGAACTTTCAAGACAGTGTCCCTCAGGTGTTTATATTTCACTTTGCACCGATTCCCTGGTTATAATGTTGTTGGCCCAAAACTCGACTGTCAAAAGGGAATTAGACTCCCACAGACAGAGTGCAAAGCTTAATTCTCATCCCCAACATGCATTCAACCACATAAAATTCACATTCTTCATGCACAGGTTAGCCCTCACAATGGTTTATCGTTTCTATAGGAGGAATTTCTTAACAAGAACGTTGAGGAGAATTTGACGCAGAACCAACTGAAAAATTTCGTGTATCACACAAGCAAACCACTGTTCTTGACCCACAGGCAGACTTGCTTCTAATTCTCCTACTCCAGACAATTTAGTTCACCACCTTTCGAAATATCATGCATGGGAATGGTGTTTTCGAGCCTACCTCTCTTCGAAACTCCAATTTCGACACAGGCAGTCCAGGTTTCTCTACTCTGGGAGGCTATGCCGTGTTTCCTGTAGAGAGCTTTGCCGGGTACTGGAGGACGTCACAATGCTTCTGAACGAGCCTGGGACACGGAAGGATTTTGAAACGTGCTAAGAAGCTTGGGCTAACAAACTGCAGAGGAGGAGGACGCGTACTTTGCTGAAAACGGTTGCAAGTGTAAATTACAGTGGTTCATCGTGAGTTCTTTGGCTGAGAAATTTTGAATTACGGCGCAATTCCTGGTGAGGGGGTGAGGTGTCCAGGCCACTCCGTTAGCCAACGTCACGACCATTATTCTCCTGCGTGTCTCTGGCCGCCATTACCTCCCCTCTCCGATTAACCGCCGCCACCATTGTCAGTCCGTCAATTTCCCGACTGGAAACTTCCCACGTGCCGGCTACACGTCTCTTTGGCATAACCGAGCTCATTCAGGTCCCACGAGGGCATTCGACTGACTGTGGGTGTCCAGTTAACTGGCCACCGAATTTGTTCAATCCACACCATTTCATAGACATGCCGTTTTCATAGTATAATCAATGCAATTTGACGAATAAGGTTAGACACTTACTTGTGTGGCCATGGACGTGTTCTGCAGGCTTTAGGACGTGGAATGATGGATTTTCTCACTGCTACTTCATGCACAGGCATTGGAACTCCTTCTTTCATTGGCTGATGTTGTATGCACGGCTTCGGGACCCGATCCTCTGGTCGTAAACACGACATGCACAAGCTCCGTATGATTTTAGCTGTTGAGGAGGTGTTCACGTCCAAGCGGAGCTTGTTACATGTTCCTTGTGTCGATTTCAGCTGCTATTGACTCCATAGTATGTACTCCAGACGGATCAGCTGCTACAGGATTCCTGTAGGACATCCTATAGCTGCTTCTCCTCCTGGGATGCAGGCTAAACAAGCAGGGCTACATTCACTGATGAAGAGTCTAGGTGGAGCTTGAACGGGTAGAGTGTGTGAGCCTTTGTTGCTTGATTTTTTTACTTGAGATTTTCCTCTTTTTCTTTGCTGTCAACCTGAGGAAAACAGGGTTTCTGAAATGACTGTGCAGGAACACATGACCAGGTGGGTGACAGAGGTGTCAAGAGATGGAACAGGGCGCCACATGGTGTTGGATTGGATAGAGGTGTGGCCTCAGGTCTAACAAACTGATACCAACCATTAGATTCCCTCTGAAACTTGAATTTGGCTTGTCCGAAAGTTCTACAGGATATTTCCTGTAGAAATTCATGACTTCCTATAGAAAAGCCTTGAACTTCCTGTAGAAAGCCCAGAACTTATTGTAGAAGGCCCAATCTCAACCCGAATGTGACCAAATCCTAGGAGAGGTGAGTGGCCATGGAGGGGGTGTCTGAAGGGGTGTCCTTGAGCCTAGTACAGACCCCTTTCCTTGTTTTGCACACCCCTATTTTCTTGCAATGTAGGATGTCCTACAACCTGCAATTACTTCACAGAGATTAGTCCTATTTTCTTTTCTTTTTTCTTCTTCTCTCTCTTTTTTTTTTTTTAATGAGACAGCTAGGCCGCCGCAATGAGGTTTTCACCCTCATTGTCTGCCCTGGGCGCCTCAAAGAGGTTTTCACCCAAGGATCTTTTTATTCCACATTTTTTATTTCTCGAGAGACAGTTGGGGCACCTCCATAAGGTTTTCACCCTCACTGTCTGCATTGGGCGCCTCAGAAAGGTTTTCACAGAAGGATCTTTTTTATTTCTGTTTTTTTTTTTTTTGATGATCAAAGTGTGGGTGGAATAGGGGCAGAGCCCTGCTCCACTACCAACACTGATTTTTCCAAAGTTTCAATGAACTCTTACCTCGAAAGAGGTTTCTTGTAGATCTTCAACCAATGCCCATTGACAAGCATGGGGATGGCTTCTTCATCAATGGTCCTGATGAGGAATGAACCATTGTCATTACACTTCTCCACTGCATATGGTCCTAGCCATCTTGTCCTCAGCTTTCCTTTAAAATCCTTGTATCTTGAGTCATACAGCAACGCCTAATCTCCCAACTGGAATTTCTTTTCATTAAGGTGTCGGTCGTGCCATATCTTCCTCTGAAGTTGGACTACTTCTGAGTGGAGGAGGGCCTGCATTCTTTTTTCATCTAATCCATTCAGCTGCAGTAATCTTTCACGTTGAGCATGGTTGATATCTAGGTCCAGCTGAGCTGCCACGCTCAATGTGTTATACTCAAACTCTATAGACAACAAAGCTTTCTTCCTGTAGACCAGCTCATAAGGTGTGAAACCGGTCGTAGTTTTTCAAGTGGTGTTGTAGGCCCAGGTGGCCTCAACCAGGCAATCCGCCCAATCCTTTCTGCTGCTGCTCACCACCTTAGTCAAAATCCCTTCCAACGCTCTATTAATAACTTCCACCTGTCCATTTGCTTGGGGATGATATGGGGTGGAAGTCTTGCGCTTGATCTTGTGATGAGCGAACAAATATTCAATCAGGTTGGAGGTGAACTGGATTCCTTGATCGGTGACTAACTGTCTTAGGTATCCAAACTTGTAGAAGATGTTTTCCCTTAAGAACTCAACCACTTTCTCTTCTGTCGCTGCCTTGATTTCCTTTGTTTCTGCCCACTTTGTAAGGTAGTCGGTGCACACAATGATGTAAGACCTTTGCTTTGAAGGAGGGTTGATAGGTCCCACGAAATCCATGCCCCACTTCTCAAATGGCTCAAAATTCAATTGAGGTTGGAGGTGCATTTCATCCCTTGGAGTAGGTTTCCCCATCCTCTGACATCGGTCACATTGGCTAATGTATCTTCTGACATCTTGATGAAGAGTAGGCCAATAGTAGCCAACCTATAGAATTTTAAAGGCCATCCTTTTTGCTGCAAAGTGGCCTCCACATGGTCCATCGTGACAGGTTAGGAGGATTTCAAAGACTTCCTCTTCTCTAACACAATACCTCAAGATCTGATCTGGGCCAAGTTTAAACAAGTTGTCCTCGATCCAAGTGAATGGGGCACTCTTCCTCACGATTATGCTCTTCTCCTTTGAGGATAGATGCGGAGGGAACTGTGCTGAGACCAAGTAGTTTGCTATATCAGCAAACCATGGAGAGAGCACTGAGATAGCAAACAAGTGTTCATCCGGCATCTGGTCATCCACTGTCCCTTCCTCACCTACAAGCAAATCCAATCTAGATAGGAAGTCAGCAACAACATTTTCCTTACATGGCTTGTCAACAATAGTCAAATCAAATTGCTGCAACAAAAGTAACCATCTAATGATACGAGCATTCACATCAGGTTTATTAATTAAATATCTAATCGCAGCATGATCAGTGTGTACAAATGTTTGATAACCCGTGATGTGGTGTCTGAACTTGTTTAAGGAATGGACTACGACCAGGAACTCTTTCTCGGTTACTGTATAGTTCATCTCTGCCTTAGACAGGTTTTTGCTAACAAAGTATATGGCATATGGCAATTTCTCCTCAACTTGTCCTAAGGTTGCTCCTATGGATTTGTTCGAGGCATCAGTGTGGATGTGGAAAGGTAGGGCCCAGTTTGGACCTCTCAAGATCGGGGCGGATACCAGCTTACCTTTCAACTCATCCAGAGCCCCTTGGTAGTCATTAGTCCATTTAAATTCGACATCTTTTCCTAAGAGGCTAAACAATGGCGAGGCTAGCTTACTGAAATCTTTGATGAATCTTCTATAATATCCTGCCAAGCCTAGAAAACTCTGAACATCTCTCACCTTTTGAGAAGATGGAACCTTTTGGGATGATAGAAATTTTGTTAGGATCCACCTGCAATCCTTGCTGAGAAATGGTATGACCTAGCACAGTCCCTTCAGTCATCAGGATTTCACATTTTTCAAGACTGAGGGACAGGTTCATATCAATGCACTTGCTTAAAACTTTTCCTAGGTTGGACAAGGCTTCTTGGAATTTAGACCCATAAGGAGTAAACTCATCCATATAGATTTCCACCGAATCATGAACCAGCTCAGCAAATATGCTCAACACTGCTCTCTGGAAAGTGGCAGGAGCGTTGCATAGCCCAAAGGGAAGGACCTGGTAGGCAAAGGTACCCCATGGACAAGTGAAGGTGGTCTTATCTTGGTCTTTTGGGCTGATTTGGATCTGATTATACCCGCTAAACCCATCTAGGAAAGAAAAGAACTTCTTCCCTGCTAGTCCATCCAACACTTGATCTATGAAAGGCAAAGGGAAATGGTCTTTCTTAGTGGCCTTGTTAAGTTCCTGGTAATCTACACAAATTCTCCACTTCCCGTTCTTCTTGGGCACAAGCACTAGAGGTGAAACCCACTCACTATCGGAGATGGGGTAGATGAATCTTGCATCCAATAACTTTTGCAATTCCTCTTTGAAAATGTCTTTAAGGGCTGGATTCATTCTCCTCTGAGGCTACCTGACTGGTTTACAATCCTTTTTAATGTAAATATGATGGGTACAGACCGAAGGATGAACTCCTTTCATTTCCTTATAACTCCGGGCAAAAGCCTCCAAATGGTGGTTCAACAAGCTACACAGCTCCTTCTCCTAGGAGGGAGATAAGGAGGAGCTGATCTTTGAGGTTCTTTCAGGTAAAAATTCCACACTCGTAACTCTAGCAGAGGTCGAATCAGTCACACAGAGGTCCACTAGAGCACTGGCTTAGGTATCTTCCACCAACTCTTCTAATGACAGTGCACTAGGAGGTGGATTTTGAATCAAATTCTCAATCAAGTCATCCTCGGTTTGAGGGCCTCCCATGGTGGCTTCTATGGTGCACAAAGGTGCAGAGGAGACCTCATCCTCATCTCCCGCTTCCAACCAGAGTGGTAAGTCATGTTCTAGCAGTGGTTGGGCAGGAGGATAAAGGACTAGCTGCTTAGACATAGGCCCATTCTTAATGGTCATGCTTTTAGCTCGAAAACTGATGTAAGCATCCACAGTAGCTAACCAAGGCCTTCCCAAGATGAGGGGGTATCCAGTAAGTTTAGCCTTTGGCTGAAGGACCAAGAAGTCAGCAGGGTACTCCCAAGAGTCAACAGAGACCAAGACATCTTCCACAATCCCTTCGGGAATCACAGTGGAGCGGTTTGCTAACTGCAGTACTGTCGAGGTCTTCCTTAGGGAACTCTGAAGGTTGAGTTTAAGCATAGTGTCCCTGGTCATCACATTAATGGCATCCCCTAGATCAATCAAGGTATGGGGGATTTATGGTGCCATTGATGTGGACATCAACTACAGGACTCCCAGGGTCCAAATATTTTGGAGATATTACTTGCCCCAACATTAGATTGGACAGTTGTCTTATGACATTGATAGTCGGGGCATCTCTCTTGCGCCTGCCTGGGTTCTTGAAACACTTCTCCTTGATCAATTTTTTATATATTGGTACATCTTTTATGGCCTGGAGAAGTGGTATTTTCACACACAACTGCTTGAGTTCTCCCAGAAGTTCAGTATCCTCTAGGTTTGGTTGCGTGGTTACTGTTAGTCGCTCAGGAAAGGGTGGAATGGCTTTGGGTTCACTTCCTTGTTTCTCTTCCTCCTCCTCTAGGGGAGGAACTTGGCATTCTGGAAAGACCTTCCCAGATCATAGGTTGATCTCCTGGATCTCCACAGCATAGGTAGGGCATGTTGTTTCCCCAGTATATACCTGCTGGGCCTGTCTGTTGTTGGGGTTCGAGTTCGATTGAGCAGGCATCTGGGGTTGTCTTGGAGGAGCAAGAGGTAATGGTTGTGGTTGAGCCGGTGGTGGAGGCAAAATGGCGAGAGGAGAGTTGTATTGGGGCCTCCACCCCAGTTGAGGTGCATTCCACTGAGGTTGTGGCTGGACATGAGAGTGAAACGAATGAGCAGCAGGTTGAGTATGGTATTGAGATGGATAAGACCACGAAGGAGGTGCGGACTAGGAAGGATGAGCAGGGGGGCCCCAAGAAGGTACATGAGCAGATTGGTTGGGGTTATAATAAGATTGGGATGTCCCTTGCATTCCCTGCTGGTAAGGTCTGGGCCCATGTGGCCTCCTTTGGTTGAGGAAGTAGAGAGGTTCAGTAGTCGCCTCAGTCCCCAGGTACATGGCTTTAAATCTGAGCAAGGTTGGGCATTGGTTGGTGGGGTGGTCTTCCTCACAAATGAAACACACCTCTACTGGGTGCAATGGATACTCGTTCTTAGGGTGCTTCCTTGTACATCTGGGACACAAAATGGCCAAAGCCCTCTCAGCTTCCTATTTCTTTTGTTGAATTGGGAAGGTATCAAGTTGCATGGCAATGGTCTGTCTCATCTCACTTTGAGGTCTTCCATCTGATTAGCAAACTCATGCTTGGAGAAGGTGGTACTAGCTGAAAGTGGATTCCCCCTTCCTATTTTCCTGGCTACCCTAGAATGGTTTCTAAACACAGTCTTTATGTCCTCATAGGGTAGTTGGTAGATGTCTCCTCCAGCTAGCAAGTGAAGGGTATCTAGCAGGTCTTCAGGGACTCCTCGGAGCAGAACTAACTTCAGAGATTCAGGGTTAAGTGTGCACCTATCCCGTTTATAACTAAGCCAGAACCTTTCCTCGTAGTATTCTAAAGACTCATCATTTCCCATGGTCATTCGAAAGATTTCTCCCTTTGTTTCCTTTGACCTACAGTAGTCCCGGTATTTTTTGTTAAAGGCTTGCTACATCTGAGCCCAAGTAGTGATACTGTTTCCAGGTAACCCCATGAACCAGCGGAGTGCTGCATCCTTGAGGGTAGAAGGAAAGAGTTTCAACTTTTGCTTGTCCTCAGCATAGTCATAAGTTCGACAAAGGACAAAAAACTCAAATAGGAAGGTATCAGGGTCTTCAGTGGTCAATCCAGGTAAGGATGAGGGACTTATGTTTTTCATTTTCATGTCCCCATTGGTCTCTCGGATGGAAAAATCACCTTTTATTCTCTCGTTATCTCCCATACCATTTCTACATTCATCCATGGTCTCAAGAGGGATGTTCTCTTGCTCTTCTTCTATTATAGGATCTTCGTATATCTCAGGAGGTTCACCTATAGGTTCTTCTGGATCACGACCACCAAAGAAGAGAGAAGGGTGACTCTGTGATGTGGTGGGGGTGTTGGGTAAGAATTTTTCGGTATTGTCTCTGTTCCTACGAGGCATGAAATGAAATATTTTTGGCTGCTTTTGTTTTTTGTCTCTGTTTGTACCTGCAAAACTGAAAATAGATTGAATTGCAACTATCTAAAATATACCTTGCTAAAATGAAAATGCGGAATTGAAATGAAAGCAGGAAAGAACTAATCTATTTTGCTAAATTGAAATTGCAGGAATGAAATGCTAGGCTACACTTGCGAAATTGAAATTGCGGAATTGAAATGCTACTCTACGCTTGCAGAATTAAAATGCTAGTCTAGGAAAGCAGGAAATGTCTAGTCTACTTTTGCGGAAATGAAATTGCAGAATGGAAATGAAATAAACTACTTGACAGAAGGTTGTAGAATAAAATAGAAGAAAAGCAACAATCAAGAATACTCTAACGCTTCCCCGACAATGGTGCCAAAAAGAATGGTGGGCTCCAGTATTGCGGCAGCAATGCTACAACTCCTGGGACTCCCTTCTTTACTTTTATCAACCTGGTAGTTCGTAAAAAACTTGGAAGTGACGGTGCTGTATGCACAAGTACTTGCTCTTGCCGCAACTGTCACTTGGTCAGCTGGCACAAGTCCACTAGGGGCTCAAGCCAACTTCTATGAGCTCTGAGAAGAATCTATTTAACTGATGGATGGAAGCTAACTCGAAGGAAGCTAATCTATTTGCAGAAGGAAACTAAAAATCTAAAAGCAAACACAAACCCTAGCAAACCCTAAACTTACCAGCTAGCTCTACTGATGCAAGAAAGAGGATGCAAGTTACTAGGAGAGATGCCATTGACTTGTAAGAAGACGAAATGCATGTATCTAAGCTATGTCTACAGCAGAATCTGAAAGAACCATCTTTTTGTATTTTTGAATAAGTTGTCAGAATTATCATGCACACGATTTAACTGTTTTGACTGTGCAGAGGTAGATTGGCGAGAGGAAATGCTTGGAAGAGGTCAGGAAGGTTTAGAGAGGGCCTAAGGGGTCCCTAGCACCCTTCTTGAGAGTTTCACAGAGTTTGGCCTTCAAGAAACCGCTTTCGTGAGCTTCTACAGGAAGTCTGCAGGGGTTCTACAAGATGTCTGGAATTTCTATAGGATGTCTGTAATTTTCCACAGGATGTTCAGAAATGGGATTTTGGAGCATGGATGGAGGGAAAAAGGTGGAGGAATGAGTATGGAGGTGAAATAGGGGTGTAGGGGAGTTCAAGACTTGGAGGATGGAGTTGAGGAGTGGCGCAGATGGTTAGATTTGTTCAAGGATGGATGAAATGATGTTGCACGAGAAGATGAGAATCATGGCAAAGTAAGCGAATGAGGTAAATGTAAGGTAAGGGTTCTAAGTGAAGGATGAAGTAGGTAGGTTGGATGGAGTATGGGCAGGTAAGGAAGGATAATAGGTATTATGCAAGTGGTTTTTCAAACTGAACAAACAAACACTTATAAAACCTATGACCTAGTTACTTCACTCTATTCCGACCTAAGTAACAACAAAAGGAAATGAACAGAAGTTTATTCGAAATGAAATGCATGAAATAACTATACAACTAAGCAATCATAAACTGAAGCATTTAAACACTACTAATATCAGCATCTGCAAATGAGGATTCCAATACTAAGAATTGCATGACAAAGCAAAACAGTGTTTTTGTTGGCAGCAATGTCAGCTTTGTCCCAGCTCATGATCCCACTGAGGGAGAGGTGAGATCAGAGGTTCTTGATGGCATTTTTCTGGAGATCTTCCCTATTACTAATCTATCAACTAAATCTGAGCATGCAAAAGCCTATCTGATCATTAACCATGACCTATGTAACCAGCAAGGTGTTAATCTACTAAACAGAAATTATTTTGCAAAGACATAAAAAAACAAATAACAATACATGAAGGAGGCCTTGGCTCTTAGGTTGGGCCCAACCCCAAGAGCTACAGGGTCCTATAAAAAACTCAGAGTTGATTCCAAATAGATCTTCTTTTCATTATCCAAAAATAATCATCATAAGAAAGTTATACAACATTAGCTACAAGAAAACGAGATGAGAAAATGACAGCACTCTAGTGAAAAATCACAGCAGTTCCAAAAGTAAACTACGAAGGCTGAGGCCTTCCTATTTATACACTATGAGGGGCCTAGCTGCCCTCCTAAATTCAAGGGACTCGGCTGTTCCAACTGCTAGTAAACAGTCACTCTCCCCAAAGCTGCTTGGCTGCCTTTAGGATTCATTTTGGTGGCCTTTTGAGCTCGGAATTGAGGGTGGAGATTTCGAGGAAGGGCCATTTAATGCCAAAGAAAACCCCCCTACGAATCCTTACCTCAAGCTTGGCTATCACCTAGCCCATAATTGCTTGGTTTTGATCCAAAACTTGTCCAAAAAACTTGAAATAACCACGTATTAGCCTCCTGGGTAGAGTGACCACCCTTATTCGTTCAAATATCATAAACATACTAAAAAAACATGCATAATCTATGAAAAATGAGGATTGAACAAGGACAATTAGGCAAAATGAGCCCAATAAGTTACCCAATTCGGGGCTCATCAACTTTGTTGCATCCTTCCTCTTCTTTTTAGCGGAGTTGCTCTCGCCCTTACTAGTTCCCACATCCAAATCTGATGGGCTGTGCCACTTTGCTGGCCAGCGGTTGATCACCTCCTGTATGTCGTGGTCTGTAACCAAGTATGGTAAATCATACCACTTTTTCTGTGAGTCTTTACATGCCTAAATGTAGATGCGGTGGAAATCAGATTTAAACGTGACATATGCTGACAATTGCTCATACAGGGCTGGGGACAACCTTGGTGGCTGATTGATGGCCATGTGGAAACTCATTTCCATCAAGACCCAAAATATCTTTGTTTTTGTGACCCACGTGGGGTCCTTCGTGGCCCAAAGGGAGGCAAACTACGCGGCCTCTGGCAATCCTTCCTTCAACGGAGGAAACTGGCTGTCCTCTGGTAGCTCGCATGCGACCAACACGATGGAGAGAAGTGGCCATGCATAGTGGAAGGGATTTCTCTCATCTTGGAACTCATGGAAATTCACAAGGAATTTACTGCATAGGTACCTTGACCAATTAAATTGCACGCCCTTTGTGCATTGTGCAGCTAACTAACGATACCATAGGCGCCAAAACTTCATCTATGCGACACTTCCTCATAACCTTTTTGGGCTATATTTGGGTGGTAATCTGTAATGCAAGATCATTGATAGACATGATGGAATAGCTGCGCGGATTTTTCACAAGATCAAACTCCTTTTTCATTCTATCTGCCAAATCTTTTTCTCCTGCCTTTCCGCCAAACTCCTTGACTGGATTCAAGCCTTCATGTGGCAGGTGCATGATCCTATGGATGAGCATGTTCGTGATGGGTATAGGAGCTCCTAGGCATAAGCACCCATCATGCATGAGAGTAAGTAATTTCCACACACAGGTGGTATTAATAGTAGTGTGGTGATAGTGGGGTCCCCATAACAGGTTCAACAACCTAGAATTCTCCACTCCATGGATCCATTCCATTGTCTGCAACTTGGTGACACCTAAATCTGGGTAGTAAACATGCTTCATGTAATTTGTTGTTGCAAGGTGAGGGAACCATTCATGGTTTTCCAGGTCCCAATCTTCCATATTTAGTAGGGGGATCTGCGTGAGGCGTAGACCTTCAAAGGGGACTTGCTCCGACAACAAGGGCGTAGATAACGAATTTGTCAGAATCTGGGTCCTTGGTGACCCTTGTCTTCTCTTTTTGTTGAGGGACGTAATCAAGTAACTTGGTAAAGGGCTCTACTCCCTCGGAATCTATGTCTTCGGTGCCCTGTCCATCCTCAACCTCCAAATTGACAACCCTTTCGGGTTTCTTGTCCTTCTTCTACTTTTGAGTGGCAGAATTTTTTTTGGGTGACTCACGCACTAGACCAGCTTCTTCTATTTATCCTTTTTCAGCTTCTGGGTTTCTCTAACAAGTGTAGGATTTGACCTAGGCAACCTCGGTGTTGTAAGCACAGGATCTGGAGCCTCCATGCTCACCACCACTGGAGCAACTCCTTCTGATGCAATATCTCCCATAGTGCTCATGGTCTCAGCAGGGATCAGACCTAACATGGTTTCAAGGATAAATTTCTGGGTTAACTCGGGTAAATTGGTAAAAGCAAGGATCACAACCAAATCCTCAAAGAATGAGTGGCTCATAAGCAACAAACAACTCAGCTCAAAAGCTCTAAGTGTGCAAAGTGTTCTTTGTTGGACTGACACACATAATTTATAAGGGTTTTTGAATTCAAATCTGACCGTTCCCCCCAAAATTTGATCATTCATGTTGTTTTAGCAGCAAATTTTCAAATATTTTAGCCTTAAATTCTCCCAGCCCACTCCTCTTAACTGTCTCTTGACAGTCAAATCATGAACATTGACTCCAACAGTCACTTTCCTGCTATGTTGCATGCACCTCCCTTCGTAGTGTAGCTCCCTACGTGAAACTTCTTATACTATAACTTTATCATATTCCGCACAACCCACCTGTTGCATAGTCCTCCAACCTGGGCATTGTAGTTTATAGTACCGCACTCCCTTGCAACTGCCTGGAGCACTAAGACTGTCCTGTCATCATATAGTCATTGAGTCAAATCCCCTGTATATGGCTTCAATCAACTTCCATTCACCCTTCCCGGAAAAGGTCCTTTATTTAGCTTCACGAGCTGGTTTGCACCTCCACCTGTAATTTCTTTGATAACATATGGCCTCTTCCAGTGCATCTGAAATTTCCCCGAAATCTTAGTGAACTTGCTATCATACAGTAATACCAAATCATTTACCTTGAATGTGCACAACTTGATGTGTCGATCATGCCATGCTTTTTCACGTTCCTTCTGTACTTGCTAATGGAATCTAGCTAAGAATCTGTCTTCTTCAAGCTCCATTAGCTGCACAAGCCATCTTTCCAAGTCTTCGTGATCTACCATACCTGTGAAAGCTACTATACATAGACTAGGCACGATATATTCCATAGGCATCACAACTTCTATGCCATAGACCAATCTAAAGGGTTCCTGACCTGTCAGCTTTTTGCAAGTAGTCCTATACGCCCATAGCACTACAGGTACGTGCACATCCGAATAATTTTGTTACGCTTTACAAATCTTTATCATCGTGTTCTCCAGGATCTTATTAAAGGCCTCAACTGTTCCATTAGCCTGAGGATGATATGGTGTGATTTTTTGAAGATGAACCTGGAATTCTTCAATCAACCACTGATCGTTTCATTTAGGAAGTGTGTACCACGGTCACTCATCAACACTTTTGGGCAGCCAAATCAGGTCAACACATACTTGAAAAAGAACTTCGCTACTATAGCCCATGTACAATCCTTCACCAGCTACGCCTCCACCCATCTGGTTAGATACTCCATCGCAGTGATGATATAGCGCATACCTGTCTTCTTTCCTGGGGGATGAATTGGTCCAATGAAATCAATTGCCCATTTTTCAAATAGCTGCAATGATACTTGAGGATTCAGTGGCAACTCGTCCCTCTACGATGGTCTGCTCGTTCGTTGACATGCATCACATGCCCTACAATATGCTTTCGAATCTTTATGTAGCGTAGGCCACCACAGTCCTGCGTGCAAAATCTTCTGCGGTGTCACTTTTCTTGCATAATGTCCTCCCGCAGCTCCTCCATGAGCTTCGGTGAGGATGCTATTCTGTTCAAAATCTGGCATGTATCGTCGCAATATCTCATATGCACCCATCTTATATAAATGTCCTGCAATTACTGAGAAATCCACTGCACGCACTACTAACTCTTTATTTTGATAATTGGTGTATCCTTCTGGTGCCATTACTGTGGTCAAAAAGTGGATAAGATCAGCAAAGTGGTTATCGACTACGCACACCATGAAGAGTTGTGCATAAGGTAATCCTTCCTCCATATTAGTAGGCTCCTCACCTGTCTCGATACACGAGAGATGGTTAGGTCTTGCATTCAACCGTCCTGCTTTTACAATTACCTCAATGTGATACTCCTGGAATAGAAGAAATCATCGACAGATATTCCTCCCCAACACAGGCTTATTTACTAGGTATTTCAAGGAAGAATGATCTGTGTACATTTTTAAATGTCCTCCCAACAAGTAGTGCTTGAAATTTTGAAGCACGTATACCATAGCCAGTCCTTCACGCTCTATCGTTGAGTAGTTCTTCTCGACCTTTGATAATTTCCTGCTTGCGAAGGCTATAGGGTGGTCCATCTATCCTTCACGGCCTATGTTAGCATTGCTCCCAACACAATGCTTGAGGCATCGACATGTACATGAAATTCCTTTTTCCAATCCGAGATGACCATTATTGGTGCAATGACCATCTTCTTCTTCAATACAGCCAAACCGCACTGACATTCTTCATCTGAACAGAATGTGGAGTCCTTCTTTAGCATTTTCTCCATGGGCACGGTAATCTGATCATAAGCCTTGATGAAATTTCTGTAATATCCTGTATGCCCAAGCATTGCGCGCATCTGTTTGACACTTCTCAGGGCTTCCAAATTTACGATCACCATGATCTTGGCAGGGTCCACCATCAACCCTTGCTTGCAAACCACATGACCCAACAGGATCCCAAAGGGGCACATAATAGACACTCTTCAGGTTTAGCGTGATCTGGTATCTGCGACATGTATCTAGCATCAGACCCAGACTTGCTACATGGCGCTTCACTAAGCCGAACATTGTCCAGTCATCGAAATACACCTCCAAGAACTTATGTATGAACTCCTTAAACGCATCTATAACCACGTGAAAGAATATTGCGGGCGCATTCTTGAGTCCAAATGGCATGACAGTATACTGAAAACAACCCCATTCAGTCGTGAAGGTTGTTTTGCTCCTATCCTCTGGCGCGATCTTGATTTGATGGTACCCCAAATATCCATCAGTGAATGAGTAGGCCTCCTGCCCTCCAACATTATCCAATACCTCATCAGTAAATGGTGTTTGAAAAGGATCATGGATGGAGGCATCATTAAGTTTCCTTAGATATATGCAAATCCTTATTTCTCCCTTTTGTTTCTTTTCTTGAACCACCATCGAGCTCACCCAATCAAATTCTTCCATAGGTTTGATAATTCCTACCTCAAGCATCTTATCCAACTCTAAGTGGACCTTCTCCTTGCACTTAGGATTAAGGAAATACAACCTCTACTTAATAGGCTTCGCGTCCAGTTTCAAAGTAATTTTCATCACACCCAAGTCACCTATGATGCTTTTCAGGTTCGAAAACTTGGCAAGAAAAAGATCCTGGTACTCGTGGAATAACTCAACAAATTTATCCACTATGCCATCATCCTAGTAGTCCTTGATATTCACAAATTTTGGCTCTGCTTCAGTACCATTATTTAATTGCTTGGTTTTTAAGGGCACGGTGATATTCAGGTTCTCTGTTTGCGGACCTTCAACTTTGCGATGGCCTTCTACGTCTGGAATATTGACATTTCTTGGATCTTCATCCTCCCCCTCAGTGGTCACATTATAGAATTCCAACACATGGCATAGCTAGGTGCTCCAATCTGGATGAACCAAATCCAATCTGGATCCTGCTGTATTCTAAAGATCACTGCCTTAACCTCTTGCAGAGCTTCATCAATGCTTTCGAACCCATCTTCAAAATGGAAGGTCATTAAGAATCCTTCCCTTAATATATCCCACTCTACAGTTCCATGACAGAGCTCCATTTCTAGGTACCAATTCATAGGGATTATATTGAAAGTATGACAGAATAAGTGCGCCCACTCTAGCTATGCCTCCATTCCATAAACTTTAGTCCACTTCGCTAAATGATCACATGGATTATTTCTCCCATCGTACTTCTCAGTCAATCGAATTTTAGGATGACCAAATCACAACCTCATCATCCTTCTATAATCTTGTCATTCCTCAAATCTATCCTTGTGCGTACCCCACCAATGTATAAGCATAGCGCGCAACACCAAATCCAATGCTTAGAAGCAATGATCCTGAGGGACCTCTCGTTCAAATACATCCAAAAACTTATCTACGTTAGTTAAGCCATTATAATAGGTTAAATTTCTTACCTCCGATGACATGCATCACATCAATTTAGTCATCATGTTGTAGTGCAGCATAGATACTTCGTGTAGCCTATTCTGTCAATGCTCCAGTTCTTCATTTGAATCTAAGGTACAAGAACTTTCCCAATCCCATGCAATCTATCCATCAACTGTTGGATTAATCCAATCTTGATCTTGCATAGTTATTTTGTAAATTTGATCCAAGTCATCATCACTTTCTTCATAGTCACAAACCGGTTCAGTATAGCATGACCCTTCCATAGGGTCCAACAATACTACAACCCGAAGAAATTTCCTCTCGAATGACATTGTTCTTTTATCCAAGATGATGACTCCATTCATATAAATGGCCGAGTTAATTCCAATGAGTGCGGGGTATGGATTGGTTTCATCAACAATTTATATTACTTCAAGATCGGCCAGCACGGTCGCACCTTCTATATATATGGTGACTCCATGTAGTCATCCCATGGGGATAATCTTTTGTTGTTTCACCATCCTTAGTTGAATCGGAGACCACTGCAATGCAGGTCTCCCCCTTCTCTCCCATGTCTGTTTATGCAAAACGTTCATGTCAGATCCCAAATCCAGAATAACCTGGTCCATCTCATAATCTCCTATCTGTGTGGTGAGCCTCATCTCGCACCCTGTTTGGGCCTTATGTTTGCCAATTTTTCATACTACATGTTGTCCATCAAGAGCATTTTCCTTACTAGCACATTTGTTTATCAACTCCTACAAACCCTTCACAACCTTGTTTCGCGCAGAAGTTTCATGCAAGTTTCCAAGAACATGGTGAGTATGGTGAGTACAGAAGGGTTAACCTCTGTAGGTGCACTAGTTTCTGGTGCTTTGTTCTAACTTCCTCAAGTAGATGCCTTAGCAAAGCTTTTCTTAGCCTCCATAAATGTTTCCTTCATGTGTGCTAGATCAAAACAACATTCTTTCTCTGGGGCCTTGCGAACCCATCCATCCTCTTCAGGTTGTTTTCCCTTATGATCCCTGGTTGTTACTCCACTTCTCAGCACGATATTCACATTTGGATCTTCCTCCTAGGGCTCATATCTCATCATTTGTAAGTTCTACGCAGGTTGCTGAGGCTGTTCCTTCTTCTTCTGCATCTTAGCAATCAACACAGGGCATTCTTCTATGGCGTGGTCAAATTGGCTATAGTATTGGGAGGACGGACGTGTCTGAATCTGACACTCCCATGTGTAGCGCCTTGGTGTGCCACAGTTATAGAAAATAACCTGACTGCGGCCTCGACTAGGTCCTCCTCCTCCTCGAACTCGTCCATGCCCCTAATATCCTCCATGCACTCCCCCAATTCCCTAATCCGGAGGCTGAGTTTTTGCTTGCATTCGATAGGTAGGTGTTATGTCCATCATCAACTTGTAGATATGACAGTGGTGCTCATCTTGGCCCATCGATTTGCAAAAATCGCAGAACAACTGTTGTGGTGTCTGAACAAATTTTTGCAGCAAATGAAAATTATCCATTACGTGTTTTCTAGCCACCTGACAAATAGCACACCATAGTGCAGGCCCTACAATCGGTCCTGCCAGAGCTTTCTGTCTAAAGGGAATCGGTCCCCCTCTCGTAATATAATTTGTGAAGACAAGGAAATGGTCTTTATCATGCCCCTGGCTCTTACACTTAAGGCACCAGACTTCCTCGTGCACCTCTAGCCTATTCTCTTTCTCTTTTTTCAAGCTCTGCAATTCCAAGCAGAGGTTTTGCAATCGCGAGTGAATCTGCTGGACTCCCAAAGTCACGTCTTGAATGGGCGTCTCGTGTGATCTCATCGCACTTTCCAGGGCTTTTGCTTGAGTTCCTATCTTTTGCTGTGACAAAGCAATCCTCGGGTTGGGAAGAAGTGAGGCTATAAACCATTCACGGTGCTGACCATCTATGAGCTGCATATTAGCTTCGCGGATCACACATTTCAGCCTTTGATCTAAATCCCAAGGCATCTCACTAGTCTTCATCGTGATTGCCTTAAATCCAACGACTGACTGTGAGTCAGACTTAGGCTTACTAAATTCCTTGTTTAAAGCATCCTTACTATGTGCTCGCGTTGCTAAAGGATGATTAGTACAACACTTAATATACCACGTCAGCACGCAATCCTGGAGAGCGGTAACTAAGTGCGCCTTCTTTATGTTGTCATTAGTGATATGTTGCGCAGTCCATACAACATTCATAAAAAACCAAAATTGATCTGTATCTTCGCTCCCTATACCCTTGAAAATCAGCAACTTTACTGAGTTTGACATGTTGAATGGCGGTAGTGGTGGCAGTGGTGTGGGTGAAGGTGTATGTTGTGGAGGTGAAGGTGGAGGTGGAGTGGATGGATGATGTATCCACAGAAAACCCTATCTTATTAGCTAGACCGCACTTTGCGATGAGTCTTGTATTGTTCCCTTGTTGTCACTCGAAGGTGGTCCAATTAATGGGCTATATTCATGGCCTGCTTTCTCTCGATTTCTGAAGATCTGTCCACTTTGCGTAGATATGCGCATCAAGGTAAGGGCATAACCTATTTCTCACACAAGAGCATCTTAATCCAGGTATTCTACGATCTTAGATACTTACCTCATGGTCCCTTGAAGAAGCGTCGCTTTGCTTCGTCGTAGCTGACTGAGGTATCAACCACGAAATCTATAAAAAATCCTCCTATAATTTGATTGAGCCAGTGGTCAACATCATGCATGATCTTGTCTTCAGAAGTTTCTAGCCTTCGCACTAGCTCTGAAGTCCACACTATTGGACCATTAAGCCTCCACCTTCCTTGGCCATCTGCCAACTTAGCTAACCACTCGTATAGTTCGACCGGGAGGGTGTAGAAGAAAATTTTGTGTATTTATGTGTACAAATATTTGTCTAACCACTTCTCCTTTGACATGCGTAGATTCTTGTTCTCTTGCGCTGTGAATTTGTAAATCTTCCTATCCAACCACTTCTCAATTTCCTTCTTGGTCGGATTCTAGTGATGCGACATCACACCTCTCTTTATGTAGATCTCGGTCTCGACAGTGAAACCATTTGTTAGCTTAATGGGTCCTGACCTAGGTTCAGAGGTAATTGCGCCAAACAAAACCATACACCACTGGCCCTTTCGGCATCAACCCGCGTAGCTCAGGCTGAAGTCTCACCCGAAGAAGTATGGGGGGATGTTGGAACCAAGTTTCTGCATCCAGAGATCAGTGTGACACCTTTTATTTCCCTAGATCTGCGTTCAAATAGACCTATAAGCCCCTAAGGCATGGTATTTCAACTTCACTTAAACGTCCCTTATACCTTCACGATGGTCTATGATAGGGTTTTACATACCCTTAATAGATAAAACATCCACTTACGCACCATAAAGCAACCCTAGATTTGAATTCGCACAGATCTACTTAAGTATTCAATAAACAAAACATAATGTATTATAATCTTCATGTAAATACTAACATGCATTGTGTACTGTTGTGCAGGTAAATCCCCTCTACGGACAGAGGTGATCCCACTAGCCTAAATGGGGTCTAGCAACAATCAAACAACGCTAACACGCAGGTTCCTAATTGCAAAGTAAAGACCGATGATGAGGGCCTACCTCGAATCCAGCGCTAGTATTTGTAGAACAGTCGTCACTCTCGTTCTTTCGCTCCAGCTGGTCACAATCCCCACGATCCTCGTGAACGGATACCTGCACATGCAAAGAACAACATAAATACAAGCATAAAATCCAAGAAATGCAACTATATATCAGTCAGAAAGGATATAACTCAAACATCATCATAAAGACAATAAGAGTGGAACCATAATGATAGTCGTCTATTATTATTGATAAACAAAGAAGAATACAACCAAGTTCTAACGTCAAATCCTCCTTTGGCCGGGTGATCAACAACACATGCCTTGCAAAGCTTGTTGGGAATGGGGAATAAGCCTCTCTCTCATTGATTACTTGGACATGGATCTCCTCATTAAAGATATATCCTTATAGGGATGAAAAAGGCCTCTTGTAGCATGAACTTAGCAATTCTCAGACTTTGGGACTTAGAATTTGGAGCTTGAAGAGTAGAATTACTAACTAGCTTGTCAGAGGCAAAAGGACAAGCTTATATGGGGAGAGGAGAAGGAGATAGGATCATCCACAAGATTCATGGGATTTTCCTTATCATTAGGAAGCTTCCATGAGAGGTGGAGAACTACTTCCTTTCTATGGAGATTCGAAGCCCAACTGAACTAACTCAAACTGGAATCAGTTCATGAATAGGTTAGGAAGAACCTTCGCAAGTTGGTTTGTTAAAAACTTTACCCAACTGGGTTGGCGCGATTGCGACTCTGAGACAGAGTGCCAGCTGGCGCGCCCTCTTTGGAGGATTTCCCCCATTGGAGCGAGTGATACATTGTGGAACAACGCCAATGGAAAAAGGGCTATTTTTATGGGTATTTTGCAGAAGGTGTCTTCAGGGCATATGAAGTACATACTCAAGGGGATACAAAGCAAGTGTTCTCACAGGACCCGAAATAGGTCCTCCAATGTGCGGGAGAAGGGGTAATAGGGATGGTGACAAATTACTGTTAATAGATGCCCCCTAAAGCATGAGGCTCGAGAGAGAGAGGGGTGAAATGCTTTAAAAGAACATGGCCAACCGAAAACACTGCCATTGGAGAACCTGCGTGGAGAAGTACAATTGATATCTCAAGTACATGATGTATGTGGTATGGGCGCAACCATCCATAGCAGAGTACACAAAAATATAAATCCAAGGCATGGACGCAGCCATCCAGTAAGGATTAATAAATAGACTCAGGCATGGTCACAACCATCCAGTGAATGAGTCATGTAATGGTCATAATAATCCACAAAATCATAATCTGGATCTCAATAGACAAAATCTAGGGTCTTGCGCTCCATCTCAACCCGAACAAAGTACAAGTTCAAGCATGTGAATATGGGAGTCGAAGTCAAACATGCAGGAACATCATCTGATTACCAGTCAATGATGAAAACTGTTAACAGACGCGAGAGGTACCACCAATAATGACAATGGTCCTCAAGGTACTATAGGTACAATCTATGGCATGCGAATCAATGAGCCGGCGTCGAAGACCCGTAGAATCATTCGATCGGAGGCCAATGATGAGAACCTCGCGTCGAACACGAAGAACCTTCCATTGAGGCATGTAGGCTCCAAGGCACCTGAAAGGAGTCTCTAAGTCAACTTCCCGGATAATGAGCTGAAGTCGACAGGAAGTGACCTTGATCGAAGGTGGGCTATAGTGTTTCCCACATCATCGACATGAGACAGAGAATGATAAGATGTTTTGTGTGAGGCATCAGAGGGAGGTTGAGTATTCTGCAGACGTTAACTTCTCTTGAACATATTGGCGGCATGAAAGTGGACTTGGCAGTATTTGACATCAAATGATCAGGGGTCATGGTGACAGGGCAACGAGCAGATGAGAGGTCAAACAGGATAACCCAAACCCACAGAGGCAAGTGTAAAAACAAGATGAGATGTCCCCACCCAGACACGAATGCAGATAAGTGCCATGTTCAAGAGCGACATACTGCCGACACGACGATAATTGTGGTTCCTTTTTCCCCACCATTTCTGGCGAGTACCCCAGTTATTTTTGGATGACAAGCTTGACGGTGATAACATATGCTTAGGAGGCTTCATTTCGATGGAATCCGATGTCATTAAGTTTTAACGAGTCTGACAAAGGAAGAACTCGACGTCTTGTCATGTTTAGAGAGTTCGAAAAGACAACAGAAAAGTAAACTCCAGGGGTGTCCTTTTTCGTAAAGTTGTGTCTCTCGAGCCCGAAAAAGTATAAAACAATGCTTGAAAGAACCGCCCGATCATTACGAATGAGGAGTAATTTTCATAAGTAGTGATTCTGATCTGAAAAAGTAAAAAAACGATCGAAACCACGTCACTTCGTGACCATTAACGAACCTGAAACGACAAGGGTCCGACAATCTTTTTGTTTTTACACGATCGGAAAAGGGTTTAAAGACGACCGCCTCTCATTTACACTTAACGAGTCGAGAGGAATAAATCGGCGATCTTTTCATCTTTAAATGGTCAGAAAAGAGCTGAAAGCAGGCCTCCATTTTTGTTCTCTTTAACGAGTCAAAAAGGGAAAAAATACTCAGCAATCTTTTCATATTTTACGAGTCAGAAAAGAGCGTAAAGGTGACTCGTCCTAAAGGAACGAGTGGTATAAAGGGTAGCAACTGGTTCCGACAATGGTGGAACTGCTCAAAACATGTAATGGTCAAGAGGCTGGCTAACACAACCACTCTTACCTGCGGTCCCTTAGGAGAGGAAAACAAGCAAGTGAAAGCATATGATTGGCCAAAGAGATGGTGGCGATGGGATGAAAGCAACCAAGGCTCATCTAACAGAATTTAGCGGATAAAGACAGCAATCACAAGATGTAAAATGGGTATGGGTTCATTTTTACACAAGCTTGAACCATGGAGAACTCTGCTTAGATTCGGTTTCATGTTTACACAAGCTTGAAACGAAAAACTATGCTTGTTATAAGCTTGCATGCCCCCAGCATAATGATGCAAAATGAGGTACATGCCCCCCAAGCTTCATTGCATTCAACAAAGTGGATGGAATGAAGGTTCACTTTCGAGATCTTGGAAAGACTCGACTTGTATTTTACGAGATCTTAATCAAAAGTCTCGATTTGGAAAGGGAGTTGTTTCATTTTTTAATGAGGTTGACACAGTAAAAGAACTATCCTCATAACCCTTGTTTCATTTTTTAACGAGCTTGACACAAGATCAGGAACTATGCTCGACTAGACCCAGTGTCATTTTTTAAGGAGCTTGACATAGGAAAGCGAACTATGCTCCGAGATCCGTGTTTCATTTTTTAACGAGGTTGACACAGGAACAAACTATCCTCAGACCAGACCTAGTTTCATTTTTTAAGGATCTTGACATAGGAAAGCGAACTATGCTCTGAGATCCAACCTAGTTTCATTTTTTAAGGAGCTTGACGTAGGAAAGCGAACTATGCTTCGACCAGTCCAAGTTTCATTTTTTAAGGAGCTTGACATAGGAAAGCGAACTATGATCTGAACGAACTTCATCATAATGAACAAGAAGTTGTTGCTTCCAAGAGTGCCACTCCCTATGGAAGGACAACATCTTGGAAGTCAGGACCAATTGCCCCCAGGACACTATGCACGACGACATCATCACTGGATACAGGCACAGGATAAGTAGCCATGTAGTTGACCTGCAGTGGGGCAGATACAACCTGTGGATAAAAACCAGGAGGGGATGACAACTGCAAAGGAGGCACTGGGGGACTAAAGAACGATAATTGATCTATAGTCACGATTCTTCCATCGTGTGGAAAGAAAACCACACAGAAAAGTGAAGAGACAAGGACCCCCATGGCATAAACATAGTCACGGCCAAGGAGAAGACTGAAATATAAAGCACCTTGGGTAACCAGTACGTCTATATAGACAGTCTTGCCTCCCAAAGTAATAGGGAACTTCGGAAGGATCACTAATGGTTGACTGGTTCCTCCGTCAAACGCCATCAGATTCTGCGCGACCGGCACAAGATGTGGGGAGCCCAAAGCTTGCCAAGTAGTGGAAGGCATAAGACTAACAGATACACTCTCATCCAAGACAGTGCCAGGTACTGCCTTATCATAGGCATGTACTGTAATCTGGAAAGGCACATGGGATGGAAGGCGAAAGGTTGTCAAATGACTCCAGTCGAAGGAAACGACTGAACTACTTGGTGGAGGAATCGTATGATTGCCCCCCTGCTCCGAAGAAGGACTCTCGGGATTAGCTGGGATAGGAGAGTCTTTTTCGGACTCAGGAGAATCTAACGAGACAAGAAGAACATGATCATGACGCTCTTCCCAAACAGAGTGATTAACAGGCGGTGAACCTAAGTTGACACCCTCTCCAACCAATAGTTGGTCCGGAACAGGCTTAGCATAGCCAGGTTCGGGAAGAGGAGGATGGACAAGAGAAGGATCTAAATCAATCTCTTTGTTGACAGGGGGAGGATCTGAAGGGAGCCTCTGATAACCAACAGGGAGTTGGGGTGAAGAAGTTGTAAGACTTTCCAAGACAGCGGAAGCTTTATCCATGAGAGGACAAAGGTGAAGGAGATGGTTGCCTTCACATAGCCTACAGGGGAATCAAATCTTCCCTTTCTTCTTACCATCGCCAGTTGGTAGGGTAGCATCGCCATGAGCTCCAGAGGGCGATGAGGGGCAGGCCAGATCATGAGACCATACTTCTAAGATCCTGGGAATTGCAGGACAATCACGAAGAAGATGGTCATCCTTGCACAATTTACAAGGAAACTTGACCTTCCGTGGAGGAGCAGAAGGTGGTTCGACCTGAGATGTGCTCGGAGCAGCAGTTGCACTTTTAACCTCTTGCTTATGAGACTTCTTCTTCTTCGTCTTCTTATTCTTCTTCTTAGCCACCTGGTTACTTGAATCCAGACTTTCACCAGGCAAAGTAGAAGATGAGGACGTAGAAACAGGCGAAGAAGGGGAGAGGTCCACCTTAGAATCAACATGATGTTGTTCAGGTGGAGGAACTGATTGACTAGTACTTGAGACATTAGAGACTACAGAGGTTGAGAACAACCAAACAGGCAACCCAACAGTTAACCCAAGAAGGGACAACGTTGCCATGTAAGGAGCACCAACATTCCCAAAAGGAGGAAAATGACCAGGATTCCCTTCAGAGGGGATTCCTGGGTTGGTGAACTCTGGAAAAGTTGCCATCAAAACTGAAAATCACACACGGGGCTGAAAAAAGAATCAAGACACACAATCAAACGGTCAATGAACAAAATCTAACAAGGCGTGTGATCGCGGGCGAATAAATTTTAAGACACAAGGACATAACTTGACCTTTTCATCTTTAAAGAGTCGAGAAAAGGACAAAAATATGACTCTAGTCACCTTCGAATGTTTAGTGAGCCCGAAGTGACAAATGCTCAGGTGAGCCTTTTCTTTTAGGGATTCCGAAAAGGATCGAAAAGTGACTACTCTGGAGAACTAGGAAAAGGGTTTACTAGACAATCCATAAAACTACATATACACCTTAGCAATCATATGAAACCCAAGGACTTTCCGTATGACAGTCAATCTTCCCCAATGTTGTGTTCAGTGCATTACGGGCTGTAAGGAGGCAGACACAACTTCCTGTGGAGTAAGGATGATAACCTAGTGGAGTCTCCCCATATACTCGACGGTACGTGGGAGCACAAGTCCGTACTAGACCATAGTTGAGTCACAAAAGGAGGAATCTCCCAACCTTGAGTGGAAACAAAAGTGACTAGGTTTAACGACGCCAGAGCACGTCTCTAGCCTAGACCTCTAGAATGTGAGCATTATGTTCCAAGTGTGTTAGATTCATTCAGTTTATTTTAAAGTTGATCGTGTGTTAGGTTTCGGGTTTTTCAGGTCCTATCGATGTTAATCCTCTCAAAGTTCCCTAAATGCAATCTATATCCAAAACATTGTTCATTTCATTTGATGAATGCTAATTCCGATGAGAGTTTAGAGCTTCACGCAAATAAACGATCACAGAAAACAACAAAGAACTTCCCAATGCAGTCTAATGCAATTAACAAACTTTTCTTAAGATCACTAATCACTAATCGAAATGAAAAGTTCTAATTCTCATTAACTAGTTCAAAGCAAAAGAGATTTTTCTTTTGTTGATGGCAAAATGCACTAAACAACTTTGAGAAATGACAACAAAGAAATTCTATTCAATACAAGCACATTCAGTTCCTTAAATCACAAATCAAACTTCCAAAGAATGAGAAAAGTCCCAAAACCACCAATGAGCCATGTAATCTAGGCTCAAAGTGAGACGAAGCGGAATTCAAGTGAAGACAAAGCAAGTCACCCAAATAACGCAACAAAACGATTTACAACCACCAAACCAGTGCAAGGAAGCAATCAGAAAGTTGACTGGACCAATAGAAGACCCAAACTTCTAAGGAGGGCTCGACACAAGCCACTAGATGCCCTAGGGCTAGAAATGTGAAATCGATATAAAATGGCAAACATCCAAAGGGTAAAGGTAATCTATGCACAATTCACTTGAAAAGTATGCAAATGTAATCTATGCACACTCTGAAAATGAGAATTCTAATTATGCAAGTGTGATTTATGCAAGAGAATTCTCAAAACACAAGATGATTCTAATGTAATCTAAGAACCAATCAAGTGCAAATCAAGAAAATTGGATGAGAGTTCCAAAGATAAAAAAAATAAAAACACTCAAAGGCGATTAACACTCATACATAATTTAGCCGCCCCCCCAAGCGAATGAGGGGGAAATTTTTTGCAAAAACAAAAGCAAAAAGATGCCAAATTGTGAAGGGACTGAGACAAACCTCCAAGTAATGACCAAAGGAAATCAAATTAAGAATTTCTCAAAAAAGAGGCTCAAAACCAGTCAAACAAGACTCCAACACACTCAAGCAGTCTAAAAAAAGGTACCCAGAACAAAAACCAAGCTCAGAGGGCTCACAGACAAGCAAACTCCAAAAGATCCCAGGCCTGGCACGACTGTCAGGCTATAACTAGTGACTTTCAGGGATTGGCGCGAGTTGTCAATGTGCAACTAGCGCCAACTGGCGCGACTGTAACGCTATAAAAGAGCGCCAACCGAGTTTGCTATGGAAAAATAAAAAATAAAAGAGCCAAGGCTAAGTCAACAGTACCCAGGTACACCAAGAGGCAAGAAGCAACACAGGCATTCAACCCAGAAAGCTAATCAAGCAGGAGAAACCAAGAAATAACCAAGAAACAAGGCAAGTTCCAAGCCGTTTAGTTCATAAACCAAACCAAAGATGGACTGAACTGGCGTTGATCTACTTTGCTAATGCAAGGAAATAGCGTTTCGAAGGCTATCTGGCCTTACTTCAGGCTCCGTCTAAAGTTTACAAAGCAAACAACAAGACAAAACAAACAACAAGGCAAAAAGCCAACTCCCTAGCGGAGTCGCCAAATTGTTGTGTAGGTAAATTCCCTCTGCGGATAGAGGCGATCCCACTAGCCTAAATTGGGTCTAGCAACAATCAAACAACGCTAACACACAGATTCCTAATTGCAAAGTAAAGACCGATGATGAGGGCCTACATCGAATCCAACGCTAGTATTTGTAGAAGAGTCATCGCTCCCGTTCTTTTGCTCCAGTTGGTCACAATCCCCATGATCCTCGTGAATAGATACCTATACATGCAAAGAACAACACAAATACAAGCATAAAATCCAAGAATTGCAACTATATATCAGTCAGAAAGGATATAACTCAAACATCATCATAAAAACAATAAGAGTGGAACCATAATGATAGTCGTCTATTATTATTGATAAACAAAGAAGAATACAACCAAGTTCTGAAGTCAAATCCTCCTTTGGAATGGGGAACAAACCTCTCTCTCCTTGGTTACTTGGACATGGATCTCCTCATTAAAGATATAGCCTTATAGGGATGAACAAGGCCTCTTGTAGCATGAGCTTAGCAATTCTCAGACTTTGGGACTTAGAATTTGGAGCTTAAAGAGTAGAATTACTAACTAGCTTGTCAAAGGAAAAAGGACAAGATTATATAGGGAGAGGAGAAGGAGATAGGATCATCCACAAGATTCATGGGATTGTCCTTATCATTAGGAAGCTTCCATGAGAGGTGGAGAACTACTTCCTTTCTATGGAGATTCGAAGCCCAACTGAACTAACTCAAACTGGAATCAGTTCATGAATAGGTTAGGAAGAACCTTCACAAGTTGGTTTGTTAAAAACTTTACCCAACTGGGTTGGCGCGAGTGCGACTCTGAGACAGAGCGCCAGCTGGTGCGCCCTCTTTGGAGGATTTCCCCCATTGGCGCGAGTGATACATTGTGGAACAAAGCCAATGGAAAAAGGGCTATTTTTATGGGTATTTTGCATAAGGTGTCTTCAGGGCATATGAAGTACATACTCAAGGGGATACAAAGCAAGTGTTTTCAAGTTATGTCACTTCTCACAGGTCCCAGAATAGGTCCTCCAATGTGCGGGAGAAGGGGTAATAGGGACAGTGACAAATTACTGTGTAACATGTACAGTTAGCAAGACTTATCCAACATAGTCGCACATCAATACATCAATATTTCATAAAGGCATTATTTTATCACATCATATATTGCAAACATAAATAAGAGAAGTAAAAAGATGAACACATGAATTTCTCCAACAACCTTCTTTATTGATATTCAATATGAGGTTATAGACTCAAACTTCCCAATGCACTCAGCTGCAGGGGTCCATGCACTCAGTCGCGGACTCTACTGTAGGCCTCTACGCACTCAGCTGCAGAACCTTTCCCCCCTCTATGACTCACTTCTCTGTGTTATCTTCTATTGACCCATTACATCCATCATTATCAGATTATTGATTTCTTGCCTTAGATTCTCTAAGACACACCTATTTATAGCTTTTTACATACAATCCCATGGTCCGCAGACCATGGGTAGATCTCAAAACTGACTTGACTTTACATAAACAAGAGGCTAGACCCCTTTTGACTTCTAAATGTCTACGTGCTCTACATCCACAATTTTCAGAGACTTTACATATTTTTACAAAAATTTACATCAAAACTTGGGTTTTTAACCCCAAAACATGACTAAGGGGACACCATCCCAACAATATGGGCTATTGAAATGAAATGGCTATTTATTTTTTACACTACCTTTCATGTTGGGTACCATTGTTAGGGTTTTTAAGGTTGTTGAATTCATCTTCCTAATTTTTTTATTTTTTTTTTGGTTCATGCATATATTGAATGTGACTATTCAGAAAACTTAGACAACGTTGAACGTAACCACCAAGTTGTAGATTCAAACTGCCATTTTTGCCCTTTTTTTGAAGATTTATGACCCTTTTTTGGCAGGGATTTTACAGTTCTTTCAAAGTTATGTTTTTCTTTAATCCAATAGTTTGAATGTATGTACTTCGAGTTTAAAATCTTGCCACCTTAGAATTGTGGTTTCATAGGTTCGTGAGTAGTCTAAATCTATATTAAAATTGCACTTTGAAGCATGAAAATTACAACCTAAGGATTGCTTGGTTTGACATATTTCGGTGCAAAACTGAAAAGATTTGAGTGTCAAATTTAAGTTGGAGAATATCACCTATCATGAAGCTCAAGATAGAGAGTATCATGTAACCATATTACTTTTGCATATCAAAATTTGGTATTTAATGTGTTAAAGTTATAAACCTAAGGCATATACATCAAAACTTTGCGAAATCCAAAGTAATAATCTCATTGAACGTTGAACATTTCATACCCTACATTTCAGGTTAGTCAAACATCCATTTGATTTGTAATGTTATAGCTTTAACTTCCAAAAAAAAATTCAAGCCTCCTTCATAAAAACGTTGGAAAATATTTTTTGTCGGCGTTGGAAAATCATTTTCTAGTACCTACAGGAGCACTGGAAAATAATTTTCCAGTGCCTACAAAAGTGTTATAAAATGATGATATTGAAGTCTCTATGCAAAGTTATAGTTTTGGAACCTTGAAAAAATCTTATTATTGAAGTTAAGGGGTCAATAAAGTGCTTCTAGGTAGCCATGTCTTGATTCTTTTTGGAGCTTAATGTTTCAAGTGAGTTGCATCACCCCTCACCAACACTAGGAAAAAAATGATAGATATGAAGGACTTATATAGATATATTTATTGACTTAGAGTAGAGGGATAATAAAGATTGATCATTTACAATATCTACAGGAAAAGTCAATGAGAATAAATGATTTAGAAAAAAGAAAATTGATAGGTCAATAAAAGAGAGATAAGGGAAGGATCATTCATAGTCCAAAACTCTAGTTTGGATTGGCCACATTTTTTTCAATCTTCGTGAGAACACCAACTCAAAGAAATATCACTTTGTTCATGAATACTTTAAATTATTACTACTTCACAACTACAAACCTAGGTTTAAGGAGGGGATTCATGTCCATCGACATCTCCTATTTATTGGAAAGAAACTAAATTCATCTCGATAAGATAATATGTCATTTATGAGTAAGCCACTATGTAGTCATTGTTATGCCAATGTGGTCATGTGTCAAGGAGAGGAGCATGCTTAGAAATGGAATTCCTCCTCTCCTTTGGCTCCATATATGGGACTTTTCAATGTTAATTAAGTCATAAAATTATAGATATTGTGGATTATTGAATACATCATTCATTACAAAACCCGTGGTCTCATATACATATGTAATGGGTTGTAGCCTTTCATTATAGTTCTTTATGATTGGATTATGACAACATGGTCCATAAATTTTAACCTTCTTCCATGTTTTAAAGGTTTCTTTCATTATGAACTTTGATGGCCCCGTGTCATATGTCCTTACAAGAGGGGCCATGATTTATGGTCAAAGTGGGTGTTTTCATCACACCTAGGTTCTCATAACCTAATTCAACAACCATGGCTATAATTATCGTTGTTGTGTGGGACCTGGGTGCATTTAACTTATTCACCCCTTTATTTGTGGTGTGCACATGTGACTGGGCATTGATTTTTATTTGATGAACATTTTTAAATATAATTTCGACCACACCAAAAAGGGTATATCCAATTTTGATTGCATTTATGTGTAGCTAAATTGGAAAAAAGAGTTTTCTTTTGTAAAAAACATAATAAAATGCAATGGCTCTTGTTATATTAAACACCTCAATTATGAAAATATAATTTTTTGTGTCATTTCTAATGAGTTATAAGTTATTTAAAGGATGTATGTCCAAAGATTCCCATCTTTTGAGGCAAAAAGAGGAAATCTAGTAAGCTCCAAGGCTAGAATAAAAGACAGTTAACCCAACTAAAACCATAAGAGAGTGGGAAGAGATTGGAGTCGCCACTATGTTCTTGAATGAAACCATAAACCAAAAGGGGGAATAGTGAGGAAAGAGGTACTTACTGATATTATCCCATATCATAATGCTCTTTTAATAGAGATTTAAGAATATTTGAAGATAAAAATCATTTCAAAATGAGTTTCTAGCACTGTTGTAGGCGCTGGTAAATTAGATGGTTAGTAAATTATATATTAACATTTTATGAATGACAATTGCATAAAGGGAGGGAAAACAAGTGCATGAAAAGTAAGTGTTTGATAAATTCAATAAGGAGGGGTAACCATTGGAGTTTGTAACAATTTCTGAGGCAGTGGAAATAAATTCTAAGGCGTTGGTAACCATTTCCATGGTGGTGGAGCAAGCAAGGGGGAAAAGTTCAATTTGTCAATTCTTGGGACACATTGCATGCTGGAAATATGGGAAACAGTGGGCACCTCAAATGCTATGAGCCAGATGGAGAAATGCTCATGTTTGCAATTTTCAGAGAAGCAGGTTAGGAGTCGATTTTTCAACTCTTCAACAGGTATAATCTTAAGCTCACCTCCAGTTTCATTGACTCCTTTGATAGCACTAGCGCTAGGGTTTAAGGGGTGTTATTTCAAGTAATAGAAGAAAGCATCGTGGAGGCAACGAAAATAATGGTTGAGGGGAAAATATGGTTTAAGAGACAGATGGTGCAAGGAGTAAATCTAAATTATTTCTTGAAGGATGACATGCATGATCCTTGCTAGAGAGTTGGGGTGCACATCACAATTTTAAAGCTAGAATGGGTTGAGCCTATGAGGAAGATTTAACTTTATATGACATGTCATGGTCATTTCTCCAAAGTTTTTTTATACCATATGAAATTTCTTGTACATTTGGATGGTTTTAACAGGATGAAATTACCTTTTTACCTTCATCAAAATTTAGTTAAGATGGTGGCCTATGCAAGAAAAAGGATGGTTTGGTACCCACGTGATGTATACCACCACAACTTGATCAAGATGCTACACACCCATGAAATGAAAAGAAAAGCACAACAATCGAGGAGGACATTGGGACACCCCTTTTCCAGAAGGCGTAAGAAGAAGAAAATTGTTGTTATATAGGCCGAGAGAAGTCAACAAGTTACTGGAAAAATAACAGAAAACCATAATAGGAGAAAAAACCCTAGGGTTTCTAGGGTTTATAGAAGAAGGACTAGAGGACACCAGTCAAAAATCTAGGAGACTAAGGAAGATGAGACCATAGAAGAAGGCCAAAACAAAGGTGAAGATCCTATAGATCGTGACCCTATAACAGATTATGCAACGAGGCCAATAACCAAACCCATGAACAAACTAAGGCTTAGGTCTGAAGCTAAACTGAATCCCAAGCTTGAGGAGCCTATTATCATTGAAGATGAAAAGGAAGACGAAACTGCTAGAGATAAGGAGGGGTTGTTAGAAGAATCAGTGCCATGAGCTCCAGTAGCTTAGAAGACCCCACAGAAGAAAAGAAAAAGGGCCATGAGGGCAATCACAAAATATTAGGACAAGCTAAGAATACTTGTAGAGGTAGCAGATGCCATTGCAAACTGAACAAGGGAACTTAGAGTCTTAAACCATAGGGTTTTTTGTCAAGAGGGATAGACTTTTTTTAGTAAATTGTATCATAAAAAGGTTGTAATATTTTATGGTTTCTTTCCTAGATATTATGGATATTAAAGTTTTGTACTGAAAAAGAATGAAAAATGCTCCAGAACTCTTTGGGGAAAACCTTGTGTGTATTGTGGGAATTTTGAGATCAATATAGTTTGCTCTCTACAAAAGTTTGAAAGGTTTCAAAGATTCATGTTTTACTGGTTTTTTGTCTGTCCTCCTTCTACGTGCTTGTTCTCCTTTCTGTTGCTCATATGTTCATATCTTCAATATTGTAATATACTTGTAATGAAATAGAATTCATATTTCTCACTCTCATAATATTCAAATGCTCTAAATTTTTTTCTTTCTAAAGGTTATAAAAATGACCCTATGGTTTGAGACTTGTAACCTCATATTTGAAACCGAAACAGGTAACCTCAATTTTGAATCAACATTGTATTTATTGAATCAACCTTTTCTTGCTTCCTGTACAATGGAGAATAGGGTGTGGGACAAAGATTTAGAACTGATATTTTACACTGATGAATGTGAAACAAGGTATTGATTGGCTTTGATTTATTCTTTTATGAGAAGATTAGGAACAAAGGAGAAGGATATATGCAATGTTACATTATTGTTTAACAGTCTGAACTAAGAGCCAAATTTTTTTCTTAAGAACATATTATTTTCTTATGGGTTCTTTGTATTCATCGTTGTCAGCACGGGCACTGGAAGGGAATTGTCAGTTAAGGCTCCCAATGGATCCCAATGTTCTTTTTGTGTTTAAAGTTTTATAAGCCTGATCTTAGGGATGAGAGTTTTGTGGAGTGGATTGTGGGGTGCTTATTGTACATGTAGCTTGATAATATGCATTCTTGGTATCATATGTATGTTGATTTTGAGTGTTGGTGCAAGGAGAAGAAACTTTTTGATGCTTATGTAAGGTGGTGAGTTGAAGGCATTTTACATGCAAACTATGTGTTGATTAAGTGTGTTGTGCTACCAACATTGACTTGTGAACATGGTGATTTTATTAAGAGGCCAACAAAGACTTACTTGTTGTTAGTGTAACTATTTCTTCAGTGGTCATCACAGTATTCTATTTATTTAGGTTATGTTAAATTAATTCTAGTGCATTAATTTATTAACAAGTACTTTAGTAGTAAGTGAAATATAGGAGAAAGAAATGATGCCTTTCTCTTTGATGCAACAAGATGTATGTTTTCCTTTAGAAACATATCATAGAAACTTTGCCTAGCCAAACTGGACTACATAAATGAAATATTGGTGGATTTATTTGTTAGAGTAGGATATTTTGGTCCGCTCTTCCTCTCAAAAGTTGCTGCAAAATTGGTATATGCTTGCCAGTGGAATCCTACTGCATTATTTTCTCTTCATCGTAACATTTTTGTAAATGGTGTTAGATATCGGTGCATTATTTTGGAAGGTGACAACAATATAATAACTCCAAAGGGAGTTGTGAATGGGATGTGCCTTGGCCTTTTTCCAAGCAGCAAAATCAGCAGGTGTAAGTTTCTAAGAGCTTTAAGGCCTAAAGAGGGATACTACATGTGCATGGAAATGTAAAATCTAAAGAGGATTCTTGGTTAGAGAATATCATTGTCAATATAGACATTTGCACTTAATGAAGGATATATATGGATGTAGCAGAGAGCAAAGAGCAGAGAGATTTTGTTGTGGTTACATTGAGGGAAGGTGTGAAGGGGCATCCATTTTTTCAGAATTAACCTAGTTAATAGGAATGCATGTAATATCTTTTGAGAAAAAGGTTTTCACTTCTTTGGAAAAGAAGGGCCAAACCCCATGACTTTGAGCATGGCACAATGGAATATCCACTTGTTGTTTTGAAGAAACAAGGCTTTTTGGGGTTGGTTGGAAGAAACAAGGATTTTTGGAAAGAATTTCTTGCAAATGACACTGCTAATAGACACGTTGAATATCTTCAACACCATGAAAACAATAAAATACCAAATACAACCAAGCATCTATTCAACAAAGTTTCAAGGGAAAGAGGGTAGGGGATGACCGAGGGGGAAATTATAAGGCACTCCATTAAATGTTATGACTTTTTTTACCATGTTGTAAGGGTTTTGGAATGGTGAGGTGTTTTAATGTGAAAAGGTGGCTTCACAAAAGAAATGGGAAATAATTTTCTAATGCCTACAGGAAAATAAAAAAATTAAGTAGTTATCTTTGAAAATCACCTAGTTAATGAAAATTAACTACAAATGTTTGAAGCTTGACTCACTAGATATTATCCAGTAAATTGATTATATCCTGCAAAGTTGCAAATAATCTTCAAATTTTAAATCTACTTGCTTATCTCATTGTGACACCAGTAGCATACAAAAGCATACTAGTCAGGAAAATCAACTACAAATATTTGAACCTTGACTCTCTAGATATTACCCAATGAATTGACTATATCCTGCAAAGTTAAACATAATCTTCAAATTTTGAATATGATTTCTTATCTCATTGTGAAACCAGTAGCATATAGAAGCATACCAGTCATGAAGGACAAACCCATTAATCTTCAAATTCGTGAGGTTATGATCATAGAGGAACATGACATCTAAACTCGGAATTGGATATTCGGATTTTCTAAATAACAATCAAGGATTTCATAATAAGTAAACTCCTATAGCAACAAGTAGGTTGTAACACCCAAGTTATCCCAAATTTATTGATCACGTGGAAGATTTTAGGATTTTAATGTCACAATTTCTATTTTAAAAGTACATTTAAGTCGAAATGTATTATAAATAATCTTTATTGTTCAACCTTACCTTGCAGTAGCGAAATTTAATTAAATGAACAACCTTACTTTGTTAAAAATTACAATACTCTCTTGGAAATCTACCATTATTTATTTTTAAAATATTATTTAAATTCTTTTCCCTTAGTTAGTTGGGTTTGGCTAAATATGGACTAGTTTGGGCAAATCAAATCTACCATTTTTTAATATTATTTTAATTTTCTTAAAATGTCTTAACTATTTGTGGCTTTCTTTAGATCAATATCATTTATGATGAGCATATTCATATAAATATTCAACCTTTTCTTTATGAACTCGGAAGATTTTATCCTTTTTCTTCGTACATAATTTTTTAAGGATTTGGGTTTTTATTTTTGTTGTGCTATCTTGTGTAGAGATATCTCTGTGAAAAGAGGGTTTTCGCTTTGTTTAGACCAATATCATTTATGATGAGCATATTCATATAAATATTCAACTTTCTGTTTATGAAGTTTGAAGATTTTATCTTGTTTTCTTTGAACATTTTTTTTTTTAAGGATTTGGGTTTTTATTGTTGTTTTGCTATCTTGTGTAGAGATATGTCTATGAAAAGAGGGTTTTGATGTTTTGTTTAAGTGTGCTTAGTGAGACCCTTTTAAATATATATTTTTGATCACTTTTATAGTTTTTAGATTTTATAATTTATAATTTATATTTTTGGGTTAATTTGAGATAATAAATTATTTATTTGTGTGATATGATATCAAAGTTAAATATGTTTAAGTTGTTATAATTATCGATTCTTATCTCTATGATAAAGGGTTTGATTGAAATAGGTGATGTCTAGGTATTTTTCTCCCTCTTAAACACAAATGCATATTGTTCTTATTCATTATTACTTCACATGTGTTTAAACCTTAAAGTTTATAATATTTTAATCAAAGAAATTTATTTGATGGATAGTATTATAATGCGTAATGTTTTCTTAGTGGGATCGAATGAACAAATTTGATGAGATTGAAGTAGTTTCTCATTGAATACCCATTTATGTACTAAATGTAAGTATTAATTATCTTTTTAAAGAATACGAAGAACGCTAAAATATTTAAATGTAGATTTCCATAGTTGTAATTCATAATGAGAAGAAAATGTTTCTAGAGAATTGTGTTAACAATCATTGAAACGTCTCAATGATGGTTAAAAAAGTTTCTCCATAAACGTTCTCTTCTCATTAACACTAAATTAATTGTTCCTTGCATGCAATATCTTATTATCCCAAATACCAACAACACATAATTCATATATAGGTAAACAAATATGACATACAAGCTCTCATTTTTCAAAACACCATCATCACATAATCCATATGATTGCTATACAAAAATAGCTTTTATAAGGATACACTACTCCCTTTATCAACTGGATCACTCTTCTTCTCTTTCTCTTATTTTCCATTGGCATGTGACCAATTTCAAGATCCATATTTTCCAAATAATCAATAATAGTTTTTGCCATCTATAAAGATAAATTTTAGCAAATATATTTTGTAAGCTTCTTCAACCATAAGATTGCACATTCCTAACATTCATTCATGTCGCATGGTATCATGATATTTTATGGGACATGTGAATTATTGTGCATTTGATACCCTAATTATTTAACGGATTTCAAACTCAATCTTCATGTGTTCAACTAACATATATGATTCTTTTCATTTTATCTTTTATGATTATTGTGGATACCATCCTTAAATGGAATTGCTTCTATTGACGGGACCACTTTCAATTTAAATCTCAATGAGGAATATGTTACTTGGGTCATTTCCAATTATCAAGTCTACGCGAAGAGGAAGTTATTGTTGATGGAGAAGTTTGTATGCTTCTCATAAGAATTTTTTTGCTTGTCAGGCTAAGCTTGATAGTCGAGTGATACCCTAGGTTTATAGACTTTGTATTTCTACAACCAAATCTAAAGAAATAATTCTCAAAATTTGAAATATATTTTCAAATTTATAATTTTTTTTATAAACCTTTAAATTATATTAGCCAATAAAAACAAATAATAAAAAATCATTTATAAATTTATAAATTAAAATCTCTTAAAAATATGTTGAAATATGATAAATTGAATAGCAAACGACCAGGAAAATGATTTTTATTAAAAATGACCAGGAAAAGGATTTTTATTAAAGATCAATATGAATTACAACATAAACTATCATTGTAGATGGACAAGGATCAAGGCTACAAAAAATCCTTAAAATCCAAATATGTAAATAAAATCATACATAAGAAAGTGAGTATCAAAAGAGAGAGGCAGAATAGCAAAAATATGTTTTGGATTACTTTAAGAGACACAAAACATCATCAAACCCTATAAAAATCACACTAATCAACACTAAACTACTAAGTTAGAACTTTTGTAAGTGTAAACATATTTCAAAGAAAATAAGTAACCTTGAAAAATATCACAAAAAAATGCCACTAAATCTTTTGTTGTTTCCTTTCAAGATATCCTTGTTATCAACAAGACAATTTAGTTCTATAGAAACTCAAAAAGGAAAAGAATAATAAAGAAAACTCACTTTTAGAACTTGGGGATATCTCCACATTGATTTTCCTCCCCTAACTATTCATGACTTCTCTCCATTTTATATTTGAAGAAAAAAGCTGGGTTGTTCAACAACCTTTTAATCATAATTTAATATTATGTTTTAAAAGAGAGTGAAAATGTTTTGAGGGAAGAGGTCATGAATGCGCTAAATGATATTAACTAAATGAATGTGGGGTCCCAGTAGACTCTCTTATAATTTCATTAAATATATTTATATCTCAACCTTGTAACTCCCATAATAAAATTAATTCTCACATATATGGAAAACATATAAATCATTGAATGCATCCTCATCATGATCATAAACCTTCATCACACTTATGCATCTTATAATGAATGAATATATATGTATGTATATAATTCATTGGGGTTATCTTGGGTGGATGGGAAGAATGACTATTATCTTACTCACCCAGTTTCAAATCCCTGCTACTAACATGATAAGTTATAATTCCTTGATAATTATAGTTGTAATGGATTTGTGCCTATGAATATCGTTATTTGGTTTCATCCTTATGAAATATTAAGGTGTTCCTGTGGGCTGGCCTATTTCACACCCTCACTAGCCCTCAGGATGAGAGGAGGTGATTCATTTCTTTCATATATATATATTATATATATATATATATTTTATAATATATATCTAGTATATAATATATTATATATAATTTATTATATAATATATAATACCTTCCTCTACCAAAAGTTAATAAACAACCTCCATTTGTTTGCTCATAAGGCAAAGGTGAAAATCCCATTGAGACCAAAAACTTGAGTCATTTGATTCAACATTTGCACAATCAAATGGAAAGGAACTTTGGTTGAACTTTTTCCTTTTGGTTGTGAAAATGTTGAATCAAATGACTCAAATTTTTGGTCCTCAATGGGATTTTTATCTTTGTCTTATGATTAGACAAATGGAGGTTGTTTATCAACTTTAGGTAGAAAGAAGGAAAATGAAGTAGTAGAAGTAATAATATAATGAGAAATAGGTGCAATAGGAGCATTTATAGGACTATTTGGCCAATGAACAATACCAAAAGGAGGTTGCATAGGGTTTCTCTCCCACCCATCCTACATTAGTTGTGGAGGAGGCTCAATAATATCCATAATTACTATGATGAGGATGTCAATGGTCATCATGTTAGGTGAAGGGAGGAGGTAGGATAGGTTGGCCTCCAATATCAATATAACAAGTTTGTATAAGTTTTTTGAATTCTTTAGAGTTGGTATGAAAGTGGATGGAGAATCTTATTCTCTTGTTTATGCAGTCTTGACAAACTATGTTTGGCCTTATTTCTCTACCTCTATTATTTCCCTTGTTTCCTTTGTTGAAAAATCTCATCTATAACATCTATAAAGTGAATCAATATACTAAGTATAATATTATATGCAATAAAGCATAGTTCACTTAATTTTTGTTGTAACACCTTCCTCCCACATTTACCCAAGTTAAATGGTCCTTTGGGGTAAACATGTGACGAGAGGCTACTATGATGTGATTCAAATCCCTATGTATAGTTAAGGAAGTGGAACCGATGAAACAAAACCAATCTGACCTTATACACATGCAACATAACCTTAAGGAGCCAACCATCCCTTCTAGGTGACCAAACCCTAAGGCAACTTAACTTTTCACTGATCTAGCACCCTAATAGCTCCCTTGAAAAGGAAAGAATGCGGATTTAGGCCTCCAGTCGCTCTCTTGAAAACAGTCGCTCCCACAACAAGGCAAGCAAGTGACTGTGGAACTTTTCAGCTAGTTCTGTGCCAATGACCCCAGATTCCGTGCCACTTTTTTAGAGCTAGGTCTCAGGCCACTGCCCAGAACTTCATGAGACTTATAGAAATGATAAATAACACTGAAATAAAGGTACTAATGTAAATACTTTATCAATGAATTGACTTTACCCCTACTATCCATGACATACATTTCATCAAAGATGTCACAAATATGCAATCTGTAGGTCATAACAATAGATCTGAGTGTAGAGGTCTCATACTTACCTAAGAACTTCTAACAAACATTGATGCCTTATCACAATAGTTGCATTATCATCTATTAGGTCATATATTAACTGTACATTCATTTATTAATCAAAACATGATGACATCCAAACATCATCACTATCATAAAACATACTCATAACTAGCATATAACCAACAAAAGTAACATGGATATAACAACCATACAATCCACATATAAGCCACTACATTTACACACAAAATACCAAAGAGAAGAAGATATTAGTAATGAATGCAAGAGCCAACCAGGTATGAGACTTCCATGAACCACCTGACCATAGATTAGATGAACCAAATTTTTTTTCAGCCAATCACCCTCGTTCCATATTCCAAGTGTTATCTCAAAATCAGGCCCTGGAAGGCTGCAGACCAGGAAGACTTCAAGTAACTATTTCAAACCAATATTTTAGCTAAGGCTTAGCCTCCTTAGCCTGAGAGGGGTCTCTCAAGGGATTAAAGGTTTTTTATTATGATCAAGATGGCTAACTCTTTGTGAAACAAATAGAAATGAAACTGGTGGAATGAAAATTATCAAGCATCCATTGGGCTTATGGAGTCATATGTCATTTAGCATTAACAATAGAATTGTCTTTGCAATAAAAACAAGGCATTTAGATTTCAATATAAACAGAGTACACCAAATAGAAAGGATAGTCTATGAGTATGTGAAGGAAATTAGAACACTGCGAGTGATTCCTAAGTGATCAAATACTCATAATACTGTAAACCACATGAAAAGACAACAACAAGGACACATACATTGAAATCTCTATGATTCTTGAGTAGTAGAAGCCAGTACTGTATTACCAAAGAAACAGAGTTTTTACATAAGCTTAATAATAGACCTTTTTTACATAAACTTCCAACCCTTATTACATTGCTCTTTCTCCTATTTATAGAGCTCTTCTTCCTGATTGATATTCCTCCTCCAGCATGAGGGGAACTCGAAACCTACTTCTAATGACACCTATTCAACTTTTAACTGCCTATAAAATGTAACAAAATTCAACTAGACTTTCTAGAGATCTAAATCAAGTAGGATTCTATTACCATGTTATGCTAATAATAGCCTTGATTACAATGGTTCTCGTTCTTTGACATCTGGTCCCTTTTGTAGTCTGGCTGTGATGGATGTTCAAGGCTCCATGCTCGTCTTCCATTCCACATCTTCTCCATTGTCCTGAAACATAGGAAACTACCCTTTCTCACCGGTCTTCAGTTTGCCTTATAATTTTCGAATCCACAGAAGCATGTCCTTCATCTTTGATTATTCAAAATGTGACAGATGGCCATGTCCTTGATGTGCTATCCACCTCCTTTATATTTAAAGGCAAAAATTCCTTCAAGTTGTTTTGACATATTTTGAACTGTGGTAAATGTGCTCACTTTATGACAAGAACTTAAAGTTGGACCCAAATCCATATTTTCTCCACCTGTCTTAACCTGGTAGAATGTTGAAGCTTCAAATGATTCCTTGTATATATTCACCTTTCAAAGTTTCTCGGTTATGTTTCAAAACTGGTTGATTGATATTGGATTATTTAGCTTCAGCAGTTTTGTAGCGCGCTATGAAACTGCTGAGTTGTTTCAAAAATCACAGTTTCAACCCAAAACTTTGCTATTTGAGCACTTTGTTGTTAAAACATTCTTGCAATGGTTTCAAGACCTTCCAAAATTGAATGGGAATGTTTGGAAAAGATTATATTAAGAAAAACTATCAAAACTTTGAAATATCTCCTTACTTGAAGTGGGTTCTCTTTATGGAGATCCTTTTTGCTGGTCCAATTGAATCTTTAAGTCTTCACCTTGTTTTCTCAGTACTTTGATCCCAGACCTGAGGTTTATATTGACTTTTCTGATAAATTGAGCTTCTTTTATTGCAGGAGTAGTCCAGCTACGGAATTGAACATTAAAGTAAACCACTTCAGGAATTTTAAAAGTTTGATCTTCCCATTGAGCCTTCATTTGGTTAAAATAAGCCTCCTTAGCTGCAAATTTCCTAGTAGCTTTCTTTAATCTAGCAATCTCAAAGTTGGCAGATTCCAATCTTCTTTTCAAGTTTTCCACACTGCCTTCTTTTTGAGTGGCAACTATTTTACCTTTATCCTTTCTTTCATGAGGCCGTGTCTCCTCCCCTGTTTCATCTGCCCTTGGCAACACCTCCTATACCTATTTGAACTTTCTTGTTATGGGTCTCCTAGGTTTGAAAACAAATTGTTCAACTTGATCATCAAACTTAAGTTTCTTTGAGGCTTTGACCTTCTTAGCCTTCTCTTTTCCTGATTGTATCAAATTAGCTTGAACTAGTGGGGACTCCTCAATGTCAATTGCTTGCAATAAATCATTTAAATCTCAATTCGAAACAGGACTTTCTTCAATAGCCACTGAATTACCGTTTTCTTTTGCTACCTGGCTCCTCGTTCTTCTTCTTTGAACTCATTCACCTGTGCTTGATTCATGTACAGTTTCCTTATCTTGAATTTTCTCTTTAAGGGACTGCTGGGGTGTATCCTGAATAATCAGTGGCTTGGTGGATTCCCTTACTTGCTTTCTTGCCTTTAATTTTGAAAACCTCTTGGCTCTTGTTTCTGCTTGAGGACCTGTTGTTGAAAGATCTTTTGTAGCTAGAGGGCTGAGACCAGTCTTGCTCTTGAAACCAGCCATGAATATAAATGTGTCTCAGTCTCTGCCTACCCTTTGAAGTTCATGCAAAACAAGTAACTTAACCAGGCCATGATGAAACAAAGAAGTCTCACAATCCTCTTTTCTTAATTGCACCTTGTCACACATTTTACTCAAACTGCGGAATAAGTAAAAAGGTAGATCAATAGATGCCTTCCCTGTAAAATGCAATAGAAGTTTGAAATGGTACGAATACACCTTGTTATATCTTCCTTCACAGGTCAGGTATTTCTGTATACAGGTGAGCAAATGTGCGTAGGACTCTTTGACATAGCTCCTAGGAACAG